>JAAGKR010006160.1:13323-45206 GCA_011419295.1 Clarias macrocephalus
GGGGGGATATAGTTCATGTTTCATGGCCACGACTTACTAAGGTGTGGGAACGAGACAGACAGACAGACAGATAGATAGACAGACAGAAAGACAGATAGATACTCTATTGATCCTGAAGGAAATTAGATGAGATAGTATGTTGGTCTGGCCACTACTTAACTTATTCTCTCGTTCCCACTCCTTAGTAAGCCGTCGCCAAAACAACATACTATGTCCTACAATCTCCTTCAGGATCAATAAAGTAAGTACTGTATGTATGTATGTATGCATGCATGTATCTCGGTCCCATACCTTAGTATATTGTTTTGGCCACGATTTACTAAGATGTGCGAACGAGACACTATGTTGTTTTGTCTACGACTTACTAAGGCTTGGGAATGAGATAGTATGTTGTTTTGGCCATGACTTGATAACGTGTGTGGGCAAGATAGTGCGTTGTTTTGACGAGATAGCATTTTGGCTATGACATGCAAGATTAGATATCCCTTTATTCGTCCAACAGCGGGGAAATTTTTAAGGTGTGGGAACGAGATAGTATGTTGTTTTGGCTATGACATGTAAGGTGTGGGAACGAGATAGTACTGTATGTTGTTTTGGCCATGAATTACTAAAGTGTGCGAATGAGACACTATGTTGTTTTGTCTACGACTTACTAAGGTGTGGGAATAAGATAGTATGTTGTTTTGGCCATGATTTATTAAGGTGTGAGAATGAGATAGTATGTTGTATTGGCCACGACTTACTAAGGTGTAGGAATGAGATAGTACGTTGTGGCCATGACTTACTAAAGTGTGGGAACGACATACTATGTTGTGGCCACGATTTACTAAGGTTTGGGAATGAGATAGTATGTTGTTTTGGCCATGATTTATTAAGGTGTGGGAACGAGATAGTATGTTGATTTGGCCACAAATTACTAAGGTGTTTACCGATTATCCTAATCCTCATATCTTTGGACGGTGGGAGGAAACCCATCAACCGTGGAGAGAACATGTAAACACAAAGCACACAGACCAGAGGTGGGAATCTAACCCTCGACCCTGGAGGCGACATTGATAACCACTACGACACCACGCCGCCGCGATGGGAAGTATGTAACAATCTATTGCTGATCAAAAAATTACATTATGGTGCCAATTTTGTTTCCTCACTGTGGAGGAATCTAAGGTTTCCAAAAATCCCAAAACGGCTAAAAATGAATTTGAACAGATTTTCCTAATTTTAGAACTGTGGCCACACACCTCCGGGTCTTCCAGTTTCCAAACTAATTGACACACACACACACACACACACATAGTGTGCGTGTGTGAGAGTAAGATTGTGTGTATGCTGTATCCTGGGAGGCTTCCTGCGACCTTTCACAGGATAAGCGGTGTTCATCTTTCCATCAAATACATCTTTGTAGTTTTACTAAACCATCTCTGTGACAGAGCTTTGTCCAATCTTTGGCTTACAGCGAAATAATCAATGACAGGGTGATGTGATTTAAATTTTTTTCATTTGTATAAAAAATTACACATTGCACTTTTTAACCAGGAGTAATTGCCTGTGAGAAAATAAATCTCAGTTGTATTTCAGTCAGGGTTGTGGTAGCCCTGGAGTCGTCTATCCAGGAAACACAGAGCGTGCATTTTGCAGTCCTACCTGCTGCATTTAAGAAAAGTGGTAAAAAAAAAAAAAAAAAAAACATGTCATTCTCCCCCCTTCAACAGCATATTCATCAGCAAGCTTGCTGCAAGGATGTACGCATACAGGAGGTCGTATATATAAAAAAAGAAAAGAAAAAAAAACTGCTCGCCGTACAACGAGTCCATTCGGAGCAATGCGTCTTTGTACTGGAGAAATATTAATCTATTTCAGGAAGCAGGTCTTACACTGCTGCCACTATTCAACATCTAGTTTCCACGGCAACCAGATACTAGTGTGACAGGGTATCCGTCACGGCGATGCTGAAGGAGCTTAGACAGAACGCCTCATCCTCTTCCTCGTGGTGCAGCAGCAAAAGTTCAGCAGATGATTATTTATTAAAGCGGTAGAGAGCCAACAGTTATCAAGAAGAAAAAGAAATGAACAGCATTTAGACAAATCTAAACTATATACAGTTTCTTCGGCCATCCTAAGGCTAATCCTATCCTTATTAAACAGGTGAAACACGGCAGCAACATTTGGGTACCAGATTCTTTGAGTGTACTCGATGAGGGGGGGGGAAAAAAGTACCATATTTGATATTTGTATTTTTATTCAAGGTGACTCAAGCATTCACACCACACACTCACACTCCAGACTTGATTCTCTTCAGAGATGTAAATGAAAAATGTACTGTAAGAAGGTCTCGGATCGAGAAAAAAAAAAAAAGCGCACAATGCCTAATAACATGGTGACTACACATCAAGAGTCTACATCATTTCCAAAAGCTTATGAGTCATCTATATATATATATATATATATTTTTTTTTTGCAAAGAGCAATTAGTCACCATCTCAGGCAAGGGACCTTCACAGTCACTAAGAAAAATCACGACTATAGTCGCAGCTATTCATATTTGATCTGTTCGGTTTTTAGTAATGCAACAGTAAAACCTGTTTAGAAAAACAAGTGACGATGAAATACAGATCACTTCGTACGACACCAAGCCCAGGCCATCTGCAGTCGTGGTTGCGTCTTAAAAGGCGCAAAGGATGTCACTGCCTTAAAACACCTCGCGTCTCGCCGTCTCTGGAAAGTCTTTCAGACCCTGTAGCTCTCTTAAACCCTGCGGTGAAAAAAAAAAAAAAGAAAGAAAGAAAGCGTCTTACTCACGAGACAGATATAATAAACAAGCTTGAAGCAAACCAAAGTGAGAAAAACAAAAAAGAAGAAGATTTACCTCTAAAACCAGGCGAATGTGCGCTTTGATCTTCGCCGCGTCTTTGCTGAGAACCTCGCTGTACCTGCGGCAAATGGTAAAAACAAAACGGATGATTCACGGCGATGAGAATAAAGGTTGATGAAAGACGAGAGGAGATCTTACTCTGTAAGCTGGCTGGTTTTCTTCTCGATGAAGGTCAGCGCCTCCGAGAGAGTCAACTCGAGGAAGAATCCGTATCCGACGGCGACGAAGATTTTAGAAGTGTCCGGCCTGAACACAGGAGAGCGAATCCAAAATCAGTGAACAAATCTCTGATCTCTAAAATCAATTCAACTGGATTTTGGCTTTGCTTTCACTTGTGTGAAAAGATTGTAAACTTTCGTACACCTGCTATTATACATATGACCTGGTTACATACTGTACACACGTGTGCGGGTTAATATTCCGTCATATCCTGCGACTTTACAGTTGCGTCTTTTCTTTTTTCATTTGTTGAGCAATGTTCAAGCAATACGACAAAATAGTTCAGCTAATTTTAGAAATAATGCACTGCTAGGCGGCACGGCACATGGCGCTGTGGCCTTGTCTCTCCAGAGTCGAGGGTTCGATTTCCGCCTCGGAAGATCTGTGAGCGTGTGCGTGGGGTTTGCATGTTCTCCCCGTGCTTGGTGGGTTTCCTCTGGGGTATCCGGTTTCCTCCAACAGTCCAGAAGATATGCAAATTAATTAATAATTGGTGTTCTTGAATTGGATTGACACTCTATCCAAGGTGTACCCCACCACACGCCCCTGTACACAGGATAAGCGGTATAGAAGTTGAAGGAATGAAAGAATGAATGAATAATGCAGCACTATGAGATATTATGGGTATAGCAGCATCTTTTTATCATGACACTGTGAGCATGTTTGAGGGAAGGAAAAAAAAACTCTCTTAATAAAAATTTTATGTCAGACTGATCTCTTCATACATTGCTCCAGACCTTCCGGTATTTTTAATGTCATCTTGAGGAACACTTCTCCCGGCTTCCTGAGGCACTTTTCTGTCTCTCGTTTTTTCAGTCCAGTTTTTGTTCTTGTCGTCAAGCCACACAGGCTATGTTCACGTTCCCAACCTGTAGTGACTCAATTCCGTGTTTTTTTTTTTGTTTTTTTTAACACTAGTGTATGACAGATCAGATTTTTTTAGGTTTATCTAAAACACACAAATCTGATGTTTTTTTTTTGAGATCGGATCGGAGTCACTTTCTCATGCAGTCATACAGGAGATCGGACATACACTACATGGACAAATGTGTTTGGACAAACCTGCAGAAACATTGTATCCAGATATATTTAATTCAATATGGAGTCACAGGGCTCTATGTTAGGGCCAGTCAAGTTCTTCCACATCGAACTCCTCAAACCATGTCTTTAGAATCTTTGCTTTGTGCACTGGGACACAGTCATGTTGGAATAGAAAGAGGCCTTTTCCTTGTTAACTGCTGCCACAAAGTGTGAAGCATAGCATTATCCAAGATGTCTTAGTGTGTAACGCTGAAGCATTAAGGTTGCCCTTCACTGGAGATACGGGACCTGATTGATTGAAACACCAGAATTCAATAATTAACAGGTTTAGTCAAGTACATTTGTACATATAATGTATCATGATTTGACAAATTCTGTGATTCTATAGAATTTTTTTTTTCAATTCTAAACAAACTTCATAAATAATTCACTTCTATCATGAACGATGCGGCGCTGTCTGCCAATGTGTGAGTAGTTTAGAGCATGCCACCTGCAGGATCCTAGAGGAACTGCATCATTGTCCAAAAATACATACTGTATATTTAAATGTAAACTTTGGAGTCAGTATGGCAATACATGAACTTCCACATTAAAGAATCATGACATATTACTGAATTAAAATTTTCCCCGTCTCTGATTATTATTATTATATGATGTAATTTACATCATAATGCTCCACAGAAATGTGGTTTAACTCATAAGCGATTAGATATTTTCCTCTCTCCCCGTCTCTTCATATCATCTTCCACACAATCATATCAAAGAGACGAACTGATATCAGGGATCGGCTGAGATTTCAAACAGACAACATTGTAAAGCATCAGTCAGGAAGGGGTTACAAAGTCATTTCTAAGGCTTTGGGACTCCGGCGAACTACAGCGAGAGCTTCATCTACAAATGGAGAAAGACGGGAACAGAAGTGAACCTTCTCAGGAGTGGCCGGCCTACCAAAATTACTACAAGAGCTCAACGATGACTCATGCAGGAGCTCATAAAAGAACAGAGAACAACATCTAAAGAACTGCAGACCTCACACGCCCCAGTGAAGGTCAGTGCTTATGATGAGAAAGAGACTGGGGGCAAAAATGTCATCCATGAGAAAGTCACGGCTGCCCAAAAAGAACACACAGGCTCGTCTCACACGTGGCAAAAAATATCTTGATCATCTGCAAGCCGTGTGGGCGAACATTCGGTGGACTGATGAGACAAAAGTTGAACTTTTTGGGAGGTGTGCATCCGGTTACGTCTGGCGTGAAACTAACACAGTGACTTTAACAGGAAATGTTTACTGTTTCTTATCCATCATCTCACGGACCACCTCATTTACTTGCGCTACCTCAACTCATCACTACAGAGTACTGATCTGGGTCATGTCATTGTCGTGTTGTCCGGCCATCGGTTCGTGACGTCAATTTCAAGCGCACGTGGGTTACGCAGCAGGACAATGACCCGAAAGCACACCATTCCACCATTCAATGGCTCAAATGAGAAATTTTTTGGAGTGGCCTAGTCAAGGTCTGGCATTAAATCTGACTGAGATCCTTAAACAGGTCGTTCATTCATTGAAAATCCTCCAATGTGTTTGAATTAAAACAATTTAGCAAAATTCCTCCACAGCAACGTGAAATACTCATTGCCAGTCATCATAAATGCTTCATTGCAGTTGTTGCCGCCAAGGGTTAGATTTAGGGGGCAATTACTTTTTCGCACAGAACCAGGTAGGTTTGGACAGCTTTAATAAATGAAATCATCATTTCGAAACTGTATTATGTATTTTAAAGTAATTAAATAATTAGTTTGATGATCTGAATCATTTAAGTGTGACTAATATGCAAAAGAAAATAATACTAACAGGATGAAGTGGACTTTTTCGGCACTGCACCTCTTCATTAGTGACGGGAAGTTCGGATCATTTTACCGACTCGGATCTTTCAGTCTTGTTCAGCAACATGAACGAATCATTTCGGCAAAATATAATTTAAATGTTACGTCCCTAACATCTACTACTTACGCAAATGATCACACAACAAACAAGACAAAATTATAATGTTATGAGAAAAGGAAACGATTAATTCATTATTACCTGGGTCTTTAGTCTAGTTTGAGTAGCTCGTTCATCGCAGCCTCACACTTAACCAATGCGGTCTGAGCCGGAAGGAGAATTGATTCGTTCATCGCTCGAGTCATTCGAGTCACGTGAAGTGACGTGAAAGCGTTCAATAGAGAAATTAGTTAATAATTTACAACCTTCCCTAAAAACGGATATGCAGCTGAAAAGTCATTCGTTGTATATTTCTACATGTAATAGTAAATTATATATAAAAATACACAACGAATGATTTAAATGACTCAAGAGATGAACTTATCACTTCTCTTTCCGGCTCAGACTGCATTGGTTGAGTGCGGGGCGGTCATGTGACGAACGACGGCTCGAGGAAACCCGAAGACTCGAAACAGAGGAACTAATTCCTGTACAGAACCTATGATATGCCGCATGGGTGACTGAACGAATCATTGTGTGCAGTGAAATGAACCATCAAGCCCAAACTGAAACCTTAAAATCTATTTAGTGGGCAGTGGTAGCTCAGAGGGCTAAAGCACCAAGTTACTGATTGGACGGTCGGCGGTTCGAGCCCCAGCGCCACCAGGTTGCCATTGTTGGGCCCTTGAGCAAGGCCCTTAACCCTATCTGCCTATCTGTATCATGGCTGACCCTATGCTCTGATACCAGTTATGCTGGGACATGCTAAAATAGACTATCACTGTGCAGTAATGTACAGTATATTTGACAAATAAATGCTTAAATAATAATAAAAGAAAACTTATACAGGCTCGTGGAGGGCCTGGAGCTTATCCCAGCAGACTTAGGGCATGACTGGACGGGGTACACACGTAGACACACTACAGGCAATTTGGGAACACCAATTAACCTAATCTGCATGTCTTTGGACTGTGGAAGGAAACGACAGAAGCACAGGAGCACCCGGAGGAAACCCACCAAGCACGGGGAGAACATGCAAACTCCACAGACACAGACCTGAGGCAGGAATCGAACCCTCAACACTGAAGCCACAATGCTAACCACTACACTAAAGTGACTCTAAGAAGACTCGTTTAATTCACACCCTCACCCAGAACTGATCCCAAAATTATGGGCAGACTCCATCCGAACCAAAATTTAAACAAACATCGACACTTACACTTGAGCTTGAACGTAGAAATTACAGCCGAGATCGACATCTGTCTTTAATTCTTTGCTGCCAGTTTCCTAAAAATATATATCAGTTAGTGACCTGGATGTTAAGCAGAATTGGGAGGAGAGTTAAAGAGTAAAATATAACATACCTGTATGCTTTTAATCGTATTCTTCAGTTGAAGGTATTGCGCAATTTTTTCATACACACCATCTCTTTGCTCCAAAACCTTCCTAAGGGACAAAATGAAAGGAGAATAAAACACTACACATGAGCAGTCTAGGACACAGTATCATTCAGAGAAGCTGAAGAGGCACATGTTACTGTGTACTTACTGTAAATCTCTCCTCAGCACATCAGTGATGAAGGATTCATACTGCAGCACTTTCTCATTAATGTTGGGCTTTTCAGAGGTCATGGCGCGTGACGTCACTAATCACAGTTCACTGAGCAAAGAGTCAGAAAGAGATGAAGATGATGAGCTCTATATAATCTGATACAAACTAGCAACAAATGTTCAGCACTGATATTTGTTCTTATTCCTTATTCGTCACAGCATTGATTCTTTTAAACAACAAATTCAACACGGAATATTAATAAAGCAGTACATCAAGCGCGTGCTGTGCATCAATTCTGTCTTGTTGACAACATACCGGAAATATCCTATAAATCACCCGGAAGTAAAAATGAATTCACAAACGGGATTTAGCATAGGGAGTCGATTCAAAAGAGCCGATTCATCAATTCCAAAACATTTCAAATATATATTTTTAAATAATAAATTAAAAAAAACTGTGACTAATGATTAATAAATACTGCCACCCATATTCATTTCAAGATGGCGGCCGGTAGTTCAAATTGACAGGCATAATTATGTTTTTTTGTAAATCGCATTTTTGATTATTATTTTTCATTATTATTATTTTTTTTACAAGACTTCATTTGCAGTTACTTAAATTAAATCGAGAGTCGTTTTTAAGGAATCGAAATTCCCTTTCTATTTAAAAATAGAATCAGAATCAGAATCGTTCAGTGTAGGTCAAGGGAATCGATTCTGTTCAAAAATAATAAATAAATAAATAAATGATCAGATTCCAAGCATGCATGCACTGTAAACTTTACCGCTTTTGAAAGGAATTGAGATGTAATGTATTTTAATTTTTGAAATAACATTATGGATTTTTTATATATATATATTTATTCTTACAAATTTCTAACATCTGAATAGCGGTACTATTTTACTACGCGCATGCGCAAATTACACGCAGTAGGCGCAATGGCCGGATAATAAGTTAGACTGCACACATACTGTAGGTGCCCTATTTAGGGCTACAATAGCGCTTTAAACGATCCCATTTAGTGCCCTACAATTTTATAAAGACACCAATTTGGGATACAGCCCTCCGAACTGGTAAGGCGAACAGTTGCACAAGCTAGCAGAAGTTAAATTTAATGTCCAGACATGGAGTGTTTGTTAAAACATGGCAGTTTATTTTAAAACACCATGAGGTAGAAGGTTAAAACGTATTTTATAGCTCTTATGTCATTTAGATAATACAGCCTCAGGGTGTTTTTACTTTGATGAGTTAGTACAGGAAGTTGAAAGACAGCTAGCACACGCGCACATGCCAGTTGAATAGTTTGTTGGTGGTGTAAATACTAAGTGTTAAGTTGACCCAGACAGACTAGCATGGCGGGACCCGAGCTGCTGTTAGACTCCAGTATCCGTGTGTGGGTCGTGCTGCCGATTGTCTGCATCACGTTTTTAGTTGGAGTTTTGCGGCATTATGTGACTAAACTCATCCAGAGTGAGAAGAAGGTCGAGCTGCAGCAGGTGTCTGACAGGTGAGTCACGTGCACAACACCCTCAGTGACGTCATAATTAAGTACTAATTCTCATCTTTTTCCCTAATTCTTTCTGACAGTTTTCTTAAGCAGGAAGGTATAAAATGGAATGCAAATACCTTTTTTTTTTCGTTAGAGACATGATGTACAACTTTTGCATTAAACTATTTTGTGTTGTTTTGCAAAAAAGTTCTGTGAAAGAAATTTAACTGGACTTGTGTGGAAGGGTAACTGAGTCAGAGTAAAAAGCATAATTCGTTGCTTGACAAGTTTAGAAATTAGATCTATAAATTGGTAGGTTGCTCATCTGCCATGCGGAAGGCCCGGGTTCGATTCCCACCGAGGGCCCAAATCCTGGCCACCAGGTCCCAAGCCCGGATAAAATGGGAGGGTTGCCTGAGGAAGGGGATCCGCCATAAAACCTGTGCCAAGCTGTTGTGCGGATCAAATGGTCCGCTGTGAATTTGTGAATGCAACCCTTAGACGGGAGCAATTGAAAGACTAATGACAACGGCTATACTTAGATTTTATTTTATTTTTTTAAGAAGTACTTTTTTTAAGGGGGCCTTTACGCGGGGGCAATTTGGGAACGGCAATTGGCCTAATCTGCATATCTTTGCACTGTGGGAGGAGACCGAAGTACCCGGATGGGTAGAGCAAGCATGGGAAGAACATGCACACAGACCCAGAGGGGGGGAATTAAACCCCTTAACCCTGGGACACAGTGCTAACCTCTACAACACTGTGCCACTACTTGGGATTAGTTTAAACGTGCAGTTTTTGTGATTAGTGCAGACTTCAGGAGACGATTATTCATGTAAAATACTGTTCTTTTTTTCTTCATGTTATTGGTTCAAATTTTTTTAAACAGATTTAAACAATTCTGGGTTTAAAGACAGAAAACTGAGTTTAAAGACAGAAAACTGAGGGGAAAAGTCACAATTCCGGGATTAAAGACAGAAAACTGAGTTTAAAGACAGAAAATTTCACAATTCTGAGTTTAAAGACAGAAATCTGAGTTTAAAGAACGAAATCAGAGGGAAAACGTCACATTTATAGGTTTAAAGACAGAAACCAGAGGGGAAAAGTCACAATTCTGGGTTTAAAGACAGAATTCAGAGAGAAAAAAGTCAGAACTCAAATGAATTATTTCTGGTGGCCATCACAATTAGAACATTTGTAAAAACATATTAAAAAAGTAATTCAAATTAACAAGTCACCCATCACTAACCTGTACATGCTGTTTCTAACGTTTCGTTCAAATGCTCTAGTAAATACAAAAGTAGTGCAAAAGCAGAGATAACGTTTGTAAACCTCATAAAAAGCAGCTATGTTTAAACATTTTCCCCACAGAAAGCAGGGGCTCGAAAATGACTAACTAACCCAAAATGAGTGAGGTAACGACTCCGTGTGGTCACCATATTTATGTGAACGATTATAATTTTCATTAGCTTTCCTCTGTAATTGATTATAGTGACTGTACTGGACTAACGTTACAGTTTTTAATGTTTCGTCCCTTGTGTCTTTGTTTGCAGCCAAGTATTGATGCGTAGCCGTATACTGCGAGAGAACGGCAAGTTCCTGCCCAAGCAGGTATCGCTCTCCAAACCTTTATTCAAGCCTGAGTGAACCGTCAGCACCTGAATTATACCTTAGAATATCTTAAAGAACATTCACAGTGCACTTAGTTAGAACAATCCAAAAAACAAGTAGCAGGTAGTTTAGCTTTCCTAGCACTATATGGATTAGATTTTTGTCTCGTTGCAGTCGTTCGCCATGCGTAAGCACTACTTCAACAACGCTGAGACTGGGTTCTTTAAGAAGGTGAAGAGAAAAGTGGTTCCTAAAAATCCCATCACTGGTAAGATTGAACGTCTAATTAACCACAGAGAGGATTTGTGCTTAAATGAGCTCTAACAAAGTGTAATAGTGTTTATTTATTTATTGTAGACACCAGCATGATGACCGACATGATGAAAGGAAACCTGACCAACGTCCTGCCAATGATTCTAATTGGCGGATGGATCAACTGGGCTTTCTCTGGATTTGTGACTAGTGAGTACAAAAGAGCAGAACTGATCTCGGGCACAAAAAAAAAAAAAAAAAAGTTCTTCACTTTTTTTCCCGCTGCAGTACATATTTCTGCACGCGATTCCAAACTAGCCCTGAACAGACCTCCTGAACATTTCAGCCTGAGAAAGGCCCCCTGATGGCCTCTGGTGGTACTACATGAGAAGTTCAAATGTTTGGTAAAATATTAAAAGAATATCGAATGCTTGCTTAAATGTAATTACACCACAAGCGCTGTCGAATCAAATCAGATTGCTCAGAAGGTGTCGGCGAAGTTCCTGACAAAAGTGTGAGCCGCAATTCTGTTTATTAACGCACGCGTTCTAATATGTTATCGTTTCTGTAGCGCTCATTCACAGGAATTCACAGGCTGTTTGTGGCTCTCAAAGTACAGACTGACATAAAACATTGTATATTTATTATAGACAAAAACTATACACAGAAAGCCTAATCTACAGCTTATATATAATTGTTTGTCCCAAGTCTTGTCCTTAGTCGTGTCCTTTCCTGGGACATGGAAAAGTATTTTCAGTGGAGTTTATGGTTTCCTGCTTCTCAGTAACATCTCTAGCTGTTTTTTTTTTTTGTTTTGTTTTTGTCTTCATGATATTAAGTGATCTGAGGTTGATGAGTGACGGAGTGTTTATTGCTGCCATAATGTAATTGCTGAGGAATAAAACATGTTATAGGAATAGAATAAACTTCGATTCAATTTATGACACCTGATTAATTTTCCTTTAACTGTGTCACACTGTGACTTTTTAGCTTTAGCGCTCAGGTATATATGTCACAAAGTCATTGCATTCTGGAATAACATTCAAACTTGAGTATTCTTCTCCTACAGCTAAGGTTCCCTTCCCACTGACCCTGAGGTTTAAACCCATGCTGCAGAGGGGGATTGAACTGGTGTCGCTGGACGCATCATGGTGCGTCACTGGTTTGATTTCTCTTCTTCTTTATTTGTCTGGGTTCAGTGCTGATGTAGAAAAAGCCATCCGAAGGTGGTGTTTGTGCTCCACCGAACTCGGTTGTGTCTGAAACTTCATCTTGACTGTCCTGCAGGGTCAGCTCCGCCTCCTGGTACTTCCTCAACGTGTTTGGCCTGCGGAGCATGTACTCTCTGATACTCGGACAGGACAACGGTGAGCTCGTAACGATCACCACGATCGTGAGCAATAGTGCTGAATCAAACGTTAAACATTAAACAAATGAAAAAGTCATCGTTATTAGTTTCTGAGCAGCTGTCCAGGAACTAGATAGCTCTTGTGTTTGCAGCTGCCGATCAGGCGAGGATCATGCAGGAACAGATGACTGGAGCGGCGATGGCGATGCCCCCGGACCCCAACAAGGCCTTCAAGGTACGATGCGCATCACATTTCATATTCATTGCATCCGACAGTCATCCGTTGATCTCATGTAAACTTCTGAGCAATTATGAGGAAAGGGTTTAACCTGATGACCTTCTGATCAGAAGTCTTCTAATCAATGTCTTTACCACCGAGCTGCCCAATAGCAGGCTTAATTAACAAACTCTGTGTCTCAAACCCTCTCATTACAAGGTGACCGTCTTCTCAATCTTTATTGACATTTAAGATATTCATTCTTTTCTTTTTCCCCTCTTCCATCACTGCTGTGTTTCAGAGCGAATGGGAGGCTCTGGAGATCGTCGAGCACAAGTGGGCTCTGGAGAACGTGGAAGAAGAACTCATGTCCCGAGACCTGAATTTCCGAGGACTCTTTCCGAGTCAGAACCGACCAGGAAGAATATTCTGATTTCTTGAGTTGTAACACCACTGCGCTACACACGTACACTGAAGGATGGTAGTTAAAGCACTGTCATGCACTCAGACCTCACTTAATTGTTACTAATGATTGTTTCTGTACTAGATAATGATAGTGGACGGTTCGACTCAATCGGATGAATCATTGAGGGAAAAAAAAAACAGCCTTTAAAAGGTATTTCGGCATCTGAGAGCGGAAAGACAATGCGGCTCGTACTACTTGTTGTTTTGTTTTTTTGTAGTGTTGCCAAAAACAGGGGACGGGAGTTAAAGAGTATGAGATCTTTGATGTGGTCTCATGCATGCCAGTTTGATAATTATATATTCGTGTATGAAGGTGCATCGTACCTCATCTCCAGTGTTGCCTTAATTAATTGAAGTATTTTAGCTATTTCATGTGTTTTCAGTATTTCAGTTAATATTTTCTTATCATCTATCTAGTCTTAATGGAAAACATGGCATACGAATGTTTCTCTGATTTGGAAACTGAATGTAGGAAATGGCCTGAATACCAAATAAATGAAATTAATAAAGACTGCACAGCGCTCGTCGATTGATCTGGAAATGATTTCCGACTCTGGATGGCGAGGCACAGCGGGCACATTTGTTTCACCACATGCACATTTCCTGTGCTGATTAAAATGGAAATGATTCACAGGTTTGTTACGGGAGGAAACGCGTAACTTGGAGAAACAAGGTATTATAAGCCAAGATCAAAAACATTTTGTGTTTATTTATAGTCTTTTTGAAAATATATCAAAAAATAAGATTTCACACAGATCGAGCGAGCATGTGCTGGTGATTTAAAGGTGTGCTGTGGAAATGACAGGTTTACAAATCATCGCCGTATCGGAACAGCAAGAAGAACAATGACGCCGCTTTAACTATCATTTTAAAATCAGACTTGATGCACTCGCCTGCATCAAGTAAAGAAAACATCAAATTGACTGCAGTTGGGTAAATAACCGTCCAATGTGTTATTAAAATCTGGAAGGATTGTAATGAACCGTCAAGTGTGGCCGGAAAAAAAAAAGTTACAAACGGAGATGTGAAGATGCATGGGAAGAAAATGTCAAAGAAAACGCACATAATGTGATGAGAACTCGCATACATGTTTCTCCATTAGAAAAACGCCTGATAGCGAGATTAATTGTAAAATAAAAAATAAAAAAAAACGAGGGAGCATAAAGATTGAACTTTGGAGTAATAGAAAAACGTCATGTTTTCAGATTGAGCCTGTTCCAGAGTGATGCACCCATCATGCGCATCAGCCACTGTACAAGCCTCTGTGTGACACTGTGATGATCTGCTTCCCGTGCTCAGGTCGAGACTCAGCAACATTATGTGGCAATAAAATAAAGTCAGCTGACGACCTGAATGACCAGGTTATCACAACTATAGAGTTTTTCTTCCCTGATGGCCAATAGAATATTAATGTGGATTCAATTTTTTTTTTTTTTTTTTTTTACACCAGGCAGTGTACATTAAATATATGCAGGACACTTAAATTCATAAGTAACACGGACGGATTGAGTGAAAAATCTATATACATTTTCCAGTTTAAGAAATTAAGACGACAAATGAAAAGCTTGATGTGAACTGCTTGAGAAGACAAAGGCAAAAGTTTTTATCAGGAGAACTGTTAAGTCTCAATTTACTCCACAATTTTCTTGGCCGCTACATATTAACTTTAAAGCAAATTTATTTAAAAGATGTAGATTAAATTGGAGAAATGAGGAAAAAAGTTTTACCACGACAGGCTGCTAAGTGCCCATTTAAAAATCGATGTTCATGCAACAACATCAGCAACGACCTCATTTCCCCTCTCGTCTGTTCCAACCACTCAGCATTCAGCATCACAGTACACTAATCACCGGCCTGATCATCTGTCAGCATCTGCACCGGTTTTCCACTGGATCATGCCGTAAGTTAGATGGGTTTTATGCTTGAATGATTTATAGGTCACTGTGTTGCTTAACAAACAAGAAATATTCCTATGAAACTGTACCGTTACAGGTACGGGACTGAGAAAGAGACAAAAAAGCTAATTATGAATAAATGAGGGGAGCAAGACTTTTGCACAGTACTTCCTCATCGTTGTAAACATGAAAGACGGGGTGATGTGAAAAATGCGGTGATGCTGATTAAGATGCTGATTAAGATACAAATATGTCCAATGTAAAAGCCCATGTGAAAATGTCAACGAAAGTCCGAATAATCAATACAGTGTCGAGACATGCTGAAGGATTAGTCTTCAACACTAACAACTTATTTAAGAAAAAGCAAACAAAACAAAAAAACCCTGATTGTTTGTCACGAGTGTATGAGGTGAGAAAAGTCAAATTCATTCAGGGCACAAATATAAAATCTTACTAATATACACTTCTCATTTATTCATATCAAAACATTTGAGTACACAATTATATGCTCCGTCTTGTACAGTAAAATAAAAGCTCACCCTGTCCCTGCATTTGAATCTTTAACAATAATAAAGATATTTATTAACAATACAAAAATACTGTACAGATGCATTTTAAAAATCATTAAGAGCTCTAGCCAGAAAGCACTTTTACAGAAAAAAACAAAACAATAATATTCTCATCGCTCCAAAGAGTTCATTAGAAATTGCACACAAACGATGAAAAGTCAACAATATTTAACTTATATCCTGCTTTGTGGTTAAATCCGTCTGCAATAAAAATACAAATTGGTGCTGAAAAATATATATTTATATATTTCTTCTGTTTGCCTCCAGCAACAGAGCATCTTTTTAAAAAACTATTACAGATAACGAGAATATGAAGGAACAAAAGAAAGAAACGTATATATCGGAGGAGTTTATGGAAGATCTCGAATCAGTCACTCAGGATTTACGAAAAATAAATAATTAGATCACGAGTGAGACGAAGCTAAAGTTTTTTCCTCCCCTGACACTGACATTCGCCTAAAAAATACTTTATCATTTTTTTTTTTTTTCACAGGAATTATATTGCAACAGTTTCTGACATATATCCCTGATGTATTTCAACGAGACAACAAGAGACGTCCGGGTGAACATGCCGACATGGCATGCACAACTCTGCGTGTTATTCGTGCTCAGCAAAAAATCTTTTTTTGGGGGGTTTGAAAACAAGCATTTAAAACAAGTTTCATGGAAAAAACAAACGAAAAGCGACAGCTTTGACGATCCATCAGTCTGTTCTTTTAAATTTTTACTGAAAATCAACCTCAAAGGCCGGTCCATTTAATAAAAGTAATATCAATAATAATAAGAAGGTTAGTGCGCTACACAGGCTGCCACAAGGTAGAAACCAAACGGGGAATAGACTGAAAGGAAAATTCCAGACATTTCAAGTCAAAGTGCTTCACACGTTCATGCTAGCTCACGCTTTCCTTTCAGCCACCCCGTGCAAAAACCAACTAAAAGGGAAAAATCACGGTTACAGAGACAGGGAATCTAAACATAAAATCCTTCTAAAGTCATTTATCCATTATTTTGGACAGAGTAATTAAACACTCCGTATGAAACGAGTGCTGGCTTTTCCTCCACGGCCACAAATGAAACCCATCATTTACAGTTTTCCATCAAAACATTTGAACTGACCTGATAATTTAATCTAAATGTACGGTCTAATGGGTTTTTAACTTTGTCTCCAGCTCGTTAACATTCTCCTAGTTGGCACTTGGCTTAATAACAAGGAACAAAAGCTAGACAGGTTCTCCTGCCCGTGTGATTTACTTAACCTCCATCTGCAAAAGCAAAAGAAAAGAAACACAGTATGAAGCTGAACAAAAAGCCTGTTTGGTTGAATAGAATGTAAAAGGTTGCGATAAAATCTATCCTATTTGACACCTTGAAAAGATTTACAGTGAAACGGAAACAGTCTGAAACAATCCTAAGGGTTTGTATTTAAATTATATATATATAAAAAAAAAATAAAAAAAAACTAGAGATCAGAACGGTGTATTTTTATATCCGAAAAAAAAAAAAAAAAAGCTTTGGAGAACAATCCGAGTTGATGGTGCTGGTATCTTTAAAGCATCTAGCTACAGCACTCTAATAACTTTAAGCTGTAAAAAGAATTAAAAGTCGCTAAATGTCCAATCCTAATATTCCAGACAACGATTAAAGAGATTCTCCGAAACAGAAACTAAATTGTACATTTCTACTCGCAGCGGTTGTAGATTAGTGTGTTAAAGTCCTGAGTTACTGCTGAAGGTCAAGCCCCTGATCCACCTTGTTTCCGCTGTTGGGCCCTTGAGGAACGGCCCTTTAACCCTGCGTTAGTTTGAGGGATGGAGGGGATGCGCCGTACGGGACAAATAAAGACTTCGGTATACAATGTTTGATCACTACAGCCAATTCCGTAATGTTTACCTCGTTTACGACACGCTGACTTCTAATCAAAGCCTAAGGGTATCTGTCAAGACATCGGAACATTTATGAGATTTTTTTTTTTTTTTTTTTTTGCAGCGTCCCAGTTTCCAATTAACTGTGGTCTAGAAAGTAGAACTATTTTTAGTTGTCGCTCCTGACTTTGGATAAAATCGCCATACAAACAGCTTGGATTAAACTTTCTGCCAGGTGTCAGTTTGAGGTAAAACCTAGTGCAGTGAAAGGTGTCGTAGTTAAGATTTTTTAAATATATTGTTCATACACTTTAAAGGTGTTCATATTTTTTTTCTTTTCTTTTTTTTTTTAGGTATAGGTTTGGTAAAGTGAAGTAAAAACGAAGTTATCTTGTAAAACGTGGAAGTTTGAATGTCTAAAAGGTTTAAAGTGTGAGTGCAGCTCGTATGCCTGTCACAGGCAGTGAAGCAGTTCGACATTTTTATGAACAAAAGCTCTAAGTCATGCACGAGGGAAAAAAAACAGCAGCGTTCTACGCTCTGAAATTGAGAAGAAGCAATACAGAGGTGACGTAAACTCTGGCCCGCATCAGACACTCACGCGACGCACGCGTCCGGCCTCGACTAGACGAACCTGTCCCTACAGCTTCTTGTGCAATAATGACTACAGCCTTTACAGTCTCTTGTATTACCCATGATGCCTGTGCACCAGCCTGAGAGAGTAGCCTCTGCCTCTTAACTTACTGTTTCTGGGTAATGAAAAGGCAGAAGGTTCAAGTTTGTTTTTTTTTTTTTGCACAAAAAAAAAAATCCCTCATTAACCTGAGAGCAGGAAAGAATATAAAGATAAAGGATAGAAGGAAGGAAGGCAAAAGGAGAACAAAAACACAGCCGTCTCAGTCTATCTCCATGGCCCCGCCTGGTCCGTCGTGGTTGGTGGAAGCGGCGTGATTATCAGGACGAGGCAGGGTGGGGTGCCGCATCTTGTCTTGGCGATGGTAGAACAGCAGGTAGGCAGCGTTGGTCTGAAAGCAGAACAAACACAGACGGATTAATTGATCGATTGAGCAAATTTTTGTATTCTGTTTGATCCTGCAACTGATCCTTAAAAAGGAAAACTCATTTGAAGTTACTAGGACAAAAAAAATAAATAAATATAATTAAAAAAAAAAACATCTCTCCTTGATGCTGAGAAACTGTATTGTACAAAGCCTTTCATCCTGCTGTTGCAAAACGTCTAGCCTTCCTTATCGACTGTTACAAAGCTCTGAGACGAGATTAACCATTACAACATTAAAAAAAAAAAGTTTATGATGGTGAAGCCACATAATTTCCCCCTGCTGCAATGGAAATTACACTATATTATATTACGCGAGCGCATTAATACACGAGTACATGATTCGCATGTAACAGCCGATCAAAATCGAGATCTGCATGAAGTCAGACTGGTGTGAAGATCTTTGGAGTCGTTCTTACCACAATTTGTTCCTCCTTTGCGTAGGTCACTTTACTGTCGTCAAAATAATACCACTGGCCGTTGTCCTTGTTCTGAGCATAGCTGGTATCTGTGTGGAAACGTAAGATGTACTTTTATGTAAAATTGACGAGAAAAGTAAGATTTCACAGATTTTTTTTAGCATGATGCGCGTATTCATTCACGAGCATATAAAGGACACAGAAGTACAGACTTCCCATAAAGCACCAGCTCAATTCAAGATCAAAGGAAGACACACAAATTGTGTCTGAATGCTAATAATGTAATCATTTGATGCTGTGAATGTGAACACACGCTAAATAAACATAGTGGCACACTCTCTGCCAGGTGTTTCCAGATTATCGCTAATCGGTTATAAAAAATATGTATACACAAAACAGAATACTCATACAGTGTCCGTCTCTGAGCCCGCCGTAGTGGTTAGACACAGCGATGAGGTCGTATCTGCTGGGAGGTTCCGAGTCGTTCCCGGTCTTCCTCAGGAGGCAGTCGGAGAAGTCCAGATTTCTATAAAATAAGACGGGACGTAAGGTCGAAGGCGGGTGTAATTTTATTTGATGATGCATTGATATTCAGTATACATATCCCGAATAAGATGAAAATATACATGTACATTATAGTACACGTTACCCTATTTACATGCCACATACAGTCGACCCCCGAAATTCACGGGGTTACGTTCCTAGAGCACCCGTGAAATTGTGAAAAACAGTAGATTTTGTGGTCAATGTGGTTAAAAAAAAATTATTTTGCAATTTTTATGGTTTCAACCCTAAATATGTTCCCAAAACACTTTAATTTCATTTCATGTCAGCTTCTAAGGCTATATTCATGGCGAGAGTCATTTTTGTTATTCAATATTAAGACCAGATAAGATGTTCAAAATATTTTTTTTTCCCTCAGAACTTTTAAACTACATTTGGATTTACTTGTTTAAAAAACGTTTTTAAAAGGGTCAACAGACTAAAACAAGTAAAAGAGTTGCAGTCAAATAAAATATGTCTGATGGACAGCTGGGTTCTGCATGATGAACATTGTGGTGGATTTTTCTCTAGACAGTAAAAATGTGTGTAACTTTTCAAATGCTTAATACAAAAAAAATAAAATAAAATAAAAATTTAAAGATAAACCCGTATATTGTACAGTACTGTACTGCTGTGTCTCCCGCTGTGCTAGAGTTTAAAATACAGATGTTACCCCTAAATGTACTGTAATTCATATAATTCATTCCTCTATGGTCGCTTTGTGTTCTCTCTGTATACATGTATACAAATAAAAATATATACATCAAATTTAGCAAAATTTACGTTAACATTTATGTTACAAAATTAGTAAATTATATTGTTTTTAATAGTTTAGCATTAAAACTCTTGGAAAATTAACAAAATAATAATACTCTTTTTTTATTATTAATTTTCAGCTTATTCTAACCTAAATTTTAAAATATAATTGGTACATTTTTTAATTTTACAAAATTTGAAAAATATTTGTTAAAGATAAACATATTTAAGCTATTTTCATTCTAAATTAGTCTAATGAAGGGAAGGGAAAAATTAATTTACACACTAGACATGAATTAGAAAGTATTGTAAGTGTACAGACGGAAATGCGTGAAAGGGAGTTTATGTTCATTAGACAAGAATCAAGAACATATATATTGGACAAAACTTTAAGCATGTTAGTTGGGTACATAATGTTTTATATGTTGCAAAGAAGTTTAAAAAAAAGTACTTGGCATATATTTTTGATCTCAAAGAATTACAATAAATGTAGTAATGGCTGATTGTTTCAACAATGAAGAAACGAACTGGAACATGCAAATTATTTACAAACGTTTCTGAAAAGCATAACTGGCCATGTGTCTAGCTCTCAGAATGATCATGGCTGAAACGGACATTGAAGGAAATAAATTAAACCAAAATTTAACGGATTGCACAGAAGTGATGTGAAGTGCCAAGAAAAAATGTTTTAATCAAAGTACACTTGGCCTAAGACAGCAGGTTTGAAAGACGGCCATAATAAGGAATTCTTAAATCTTTGGCAATCCTTCTAAATTCTTACAGAGACGTGCCTGTTTACATCGGATTTACTTCATAAGCATATTTTGTCTCATATGTATACACCCAATTTTTAGAGGGTCAAAATATTTGATAAGATATGGCAAATAAATCTTTAAGACCGTTCCATGTTTAAGTCAAATGTATATAAAAATGTTTTTTTTATTTTATTATTATTTTTTTTTAAGTGAAACCATATGCAAAACCAACCGGAGAGGGAAGTCGACGATAGTGTCGAGCTTCTCGCGTGAGTACTTGGTGTAGGAGAAGCGTTTCAGGTGGATAATGAGAACCTCAGGAAGAGACCACAGATCCAACTTCTTAGTGGCGAGCTGGTGCTTCTTGCAGGTTGGGCAGTACCTAAAGAACATCGATACACTAAGGTCATCAGTTCGCCAAATCAGATGTGCCAGGGTCATAAGATACTACTGACAAACATTTTCTTCTTCTGGCAAAGTAGTCACTAAAGTAGCGGCAGGTTTGGATAAGCACTCCACAGACACACAGACAGACACACAGACAGACACACAGACAGACAGACACACAGACAGACACACAGACAGACACACAGACAGACACACAGACAGACACACAGACAGACACACACACAAGCCTAACCGTTTGTTATGGACGATGTCGCGTATCAGATGCTCAGCCATTTTGTTAAGGAGATACAGCCAGCTATAAGCTAATTCTCGACTAAACAGCCCGACACAGGCATCCTAAGGCTTTTTTTTTCTTTTTTCAAGGGTTAATCAGACGATCCAGCGCTAGTGAGTGAAGACTACTGCTACCAGTGTGCAAAAACTACAGGCGACGTTCAGCCAGAGATGCTTAATACAGTAGTAACAGTCAGTCAGGCAACACGCTGGCATGTCAGGGTCCTTACGATACCTTCCTAGTACGTAATAAACATAGTTGATCTGCC
This sequence comes from Clarias macrocephalus, assembly GCA_011419295.1. Classification (NCBI taxonomy): domain Eukaryota; kingdom Metazoa; phylum Chordata; class Actinopteri; order Siluriformes; family Clariidae; genus Clarias; species Clarias macrocephalus. The sequence goes on from JAAGKR010006160.1 coordinate 35,176, forward strand.
TCACCCTGTCTGATCAGGAGGTGTAACTGTATACCGAAATCCCTGAAATGGTCAGACAGTCAAAGTCACGCAACAGAAAATGATCTCAGAAAAAGACATTCAGATGGGTTGAGCGTACACAGTGCTGTGAAAAAGTATCTGAGTGAGGTCTACAGTTCTTTAGATGTTGTTCTTTTAAGAGATCCTGGACAAATCTTCGCTGTGCTCTTATAGTACTTTTGGTAAGCCGGCCACTCCTGGAAGTGTTCACCACTGTTTCTAAGTTTTCTTCATTTGTGGATAAATGGCTCTCACGGTGGTTCGCTGTCATCCCAAAGCCTTAGAAATGGCTCGGTAACCCTTTCCTGACTGATACACGCTGATGACTTTGTTCCTCATCTGTTCTTGAATTACCTTAGATTTATTATTATTTTATTTAGATCTTTTAGCATGCTTCACTTTGTCAGTCAGGTAGTAGTTACGTGATTTCTTGATTCCACATGTCTGGCAGTAATCAGGCCTGGGTGTGGCAGGTGAAATTTAACTCAGCTTTCCAAAAATAATTTGTTTAATCACAGTTCAGCAGGGATAGGCAGGTTTGGACAGCCTTTTTTCCCCTTAATAAATGAAATCATAATTTAAAAACCGCATTTTGTGTAATATTAAAATTTGTCTGTCTCAATCATTTAAGTGTGATAAATATGCAAAATAATAAGAAACATATGATAGGAAATTGGGATAAAAATTAAAAATACTTTTTCACAGCACTGTATGTATATATACGGTACAGACCAAAAGTTTGGACACACCTTCTCATTCAAAGAGTGTTCTTTACTGTGTTCTTTACTGTGTTCTTTACTGTGTTCTTTACTGTGTTCTTTAGCCCAAACGCATCTCTCCTGTTTGTTGCCTGTCCTTAGCAGTGGTTTCCTAGCAGATCTTCTACCATGAAGGCCTGATTCACACAGTCTCCTCTTAACAGTTGTTCTAGAGACGTGTCTGCTGCTAGAACTCTGTGTGCCATTGACCTGCTCTCTGATCTGAGCTGCTGTTAACCTGCGATTTCTGAGGCTGGTGACTCGGATGAACTTATCCTCCGCAGCAGAGGCGACTCTCGGTCTTCCTTTCCTGGGGCGGTCCGCATGTGAGCCAGTTTCTTTGTAGCGCTTGATGGTTTTTGTGACTGCACTTGGGGACACTTTCAAAGTTTTAACAATTTTTCAGACTGACTGACCTTCATTTCTTAAAGTAATGATGGCCACTCGTTTTTCTTCACTTAGCTGCTTTTTTCTTGCCATAATACAAATTCAACCTCTTTGAATGAGAAGGTGTGTCCAAACTTTTGGTCTGTACTGTATGCAAAATAATTAGAAACAGATGATTAGAAATTAGGATAAGAATTTAAAATACTTTTTTACAGCACTGTATGTACATATACATGATGGTTTATTATGAATCACAGGTTTATATTAAAGCATTTGTTCTGATAAATGATCCTTTCTATGTAACAAAGCAAACAATTAAGCCTGATAATAATCGCATTAAAAAACAACATCTAGTCCATGATAGTCAGGAAACGGTACATTTATGAAAGGAGCATCACACCTGGAAATTTCGGAGTTCATTTGACTATCAAGAAAGAGAAGAGAGAAATCCAGTTTCTGTAACGCCGATGACAGTTTAAAGAATGTTTCATAATATTTAAAAATAACTTTTTAATTAAAAAAATATATAATGAATCAATATTAAGGCTGCCTGTGGAACAAATAAAAAAAATAAAGCACATTTTGTGCTACGCTGTTCTAGGAAAACTCTCCACCTCATTTCAAATAAATGGATTGTTTCCCTACAGCACCTCAGACTGTCATGTTATTACATGTGACTTACATGTCTGATCTGATACTGTAACGTTGTACAAAAACAAACATGGTATTGTGTTCGGTTGTATTTATCCTACTGTTGTATTGCTTGTGATGGTTTAAGCGCTAGGCGTGTGTTACCAGGGGTTTTCCTCCTCAAGTGTCTCGACGGTGGTAAAAAGTTCGATACACTCCTGCAGATCCACTGTGGTTTGCTGCTGTGGGACGTCCATGCTCTTGTCTTTTAAGTATTTCTGCAAAAGGGGAAAAAAATTAATCATTAAGAAACTCTGTGAAACTGTTGGCCAGACACTGAAACACCCTACGTTCACACAAACAAACCATAGACAACATATATGAAATAAACACATTGCTTTACCGCAGCATGCCTAATGTTCACATAATTAAAAACATAATCAATGATCTGGACACACCTTCTAACTCAATGGTCTTTCCTGATTTTTATTTATTTATTTATTTTTTATTATTAAAGACATCCAAAATATGCAATAATCCTCTTTAAACTGTTGATATTGCGATACTTGTGATCTGTAAAGCTTCATAACGGCTCGAATCTGAGGTGTTGTTTGGTGTTAATTGGTGATTTCTGAGGCTGGTGACTCTAAATTAACTTCTCCTCTGCAGCACAGGTAAGTTTTGGTCTTGCTTTCCTGGGAAGGTCTTCATGAGAGACAGTTTCATCATGGAGCTTGATGGGTTTTGCAAATGCACTCAACAATACTGTTCTTGCAAGGGCTGTTCCAGAACAGCTGACCTTTGTGTATTAAAATAACAACTGACTGTTTTTGGTAATTAATTAAATAACGCCGTGTGCGTTATTTCATAGTTTTGTAATCTTTAGTATTGTTTAGATTGTAGAAAAGTAATCCAAACTTCTGTCCAAACTATATATACATATATACAGTGTTATGCAAAAGTTTAGGCACCCCTTGATAAATAACAGATTTGGGTGTTTTTTTTAAATTATTATTATTGAAAAGATGTTAACATAGTCTCTCTTGGAAATGTATAAAAAAAAAAAAAAAAAAAAAAAAAAAGCACAATATTTCACGTTTCCTGTGCCACTGGCTGCAACACAAAAACCCAAAGCATGACAGATCCACCTCCATGCCTCCATGCCAGGTGTTCTTTTCATGAAATGCTGCTCCTTTTTTTCCCCCTCCAAACATGCCTTTGCTGATTGTGGTTAAAGAGTTCTTTGGTTAAAAACTTCATCAGTCCACAGCACTTGTTTCAAAAAACGCATCAGGCTTCTGTAGAATTTCTGACGTTGGATTTTACGATGGGGACGCAGGTAAGGTTTTCTTCTGCTGACTCTTCCATGAAGGTCTTGTGGAACGGTGCACCACCACTGCCGAGTCTGCGAAATCTTCCTGCAGGTTTTTTGCAGGCAAATGGGGGATTTGATTTGTCTAACGAGCTTATTAAGGTCTGAAACCTTGTAAAAAAAAATCTGAGATTCGAACGCTTAAAATGCCCAAACTTTTGCACAATGCCATAATAATGTTTTTATTTTTGTTCAATTTATGGCATAAGGAGTAACTATGCATCAATGTTTAGAGAAAATATTGTGCATTTTTTCCATTTCCAAGGGAGATCTTTTCAATTAAATAAATCACCAAAATCTGTTATTTATCAAGGAGTGTCAAAACTTTTTCATAAGACAAAAGACAGACATACACATATATATGCACTGTATATAATAAAAAAATTGGTCAGGATTTCATTATGAACTTCTACACAATAAATACTTATTACTGGAACATTGTCAAAACATCAGGCTGTATATGAACTTACCTCTGCCTCTGTGTCATCGTAATATTTCTTTTTCATGTCAGGGTCCCAATCAATAGCTACGTACAGCTGATCTGTGAAGTGATAAAATCCCACCTTACATTTCATACATATATACACTCTTATTCTTTACATTATCCAAATTTATTTTATTTCATAATTTTTTTTCTGTGGGAAAGTGCGCCCCCTTGTGCATACGACCATAAATCCAGTACAAACCCTCGTTTGGTTGCAAGATGTACGGTTTCAGCAGATGCAGGGTAAGATAACAAATCTCAAATCTTTGTTGGTTTAAAACGATTTCTAACACAATGCAGGGATTTTTATTTATTTATTTTTTACTGTGGTTATTGTTGAATAAATTTTAATAAGCCTTTATCTGTTAATTTAATGCTGACAATTTAAGATGCTGATAAAACACAGAAGTAATTGGAAGTAAGGATCGGTTATGGATTAGTGCAGTGGATTATGCAGTGGTTCCTGGGTTGCTGATCAGAGGGTTGGCGGTTTGAGCCCCATCACCACCAGGTTGCCACTGTTGGGCCCTTGGGCAAGGCTTTTATGTTTGGGTTATAGTATTATTATTATTAATTTAATTTTCTAGGTACAGAAATTAAAGTATTATTATTATTAGTAGTAGTAGTATAGGTACAGGGATTGTAGTACTGTGTGTTACCAACATTAATACCCAGCCACTGAGATGAAGGGCATTCTCAGTGCTGGTCCCAAGCCAGAAGAAACGAACGTGTTGAGGCAGGAAGAGCATCTGGGCTAAAAATGAATAATCAATCCGAGGTGGCGACCCCGAGAAGGCGAAAAGCCCAAGAAAAGAAAATGAAACCAAAAATTATGCTGCTAGTTTTAAATGAATGATGATGAACGGCTTTTGGTTGTCTCTCTGAAGTTGATGTATTATAGACCTATGTAAGAAACCGAGGTGCGGATCCCGAGTGAAAGCTTTCCTGAGTTTGTGCCTCTGTGAGCTCATGAATGCAGAAGAGAGCGGATAGCGCTTTCCTCAGAGTGTGGTACTCTGCCCTGTCACGCTATTTGTACCGATTCTTTCGAAAAAAACACAATACGAAGACAACCCTATAGTGGAATTTATCTTACTTACAGTATAAACAATAGAGAAAAAAATAAAAACAATATAGCAGATTGGCGTTTTTAAAGAGAAACTTACTGCTGAAGGAAAGCGCACCGTTTCCGTCCCCGATGCCTCGGTCTGTGGTGCCGTTGGAGTTCACAGCCTGTATGGTAAAGAGTGGCTTCCTTCTTTTCTCGGCACAATGCCGCCTTGCCGTCATCCTTGTCTTCGTCTGAGCGACTGCACTCTCCGCTCCGCACTCTCCATCATCCTCGTCTCTATACTCATCCTCTTTCCCAGAACTCTGCCCGTCTGCTGCGGCTTGGGAGGTGCTGTCCGTGCTGCCGCATGCCGGCTGGCTCTCCCCGGTGCTGCCTCTCCGGCAGGCTTTGCTGCTCGACTCCTCGTCCTCCGCCTTCACCTCCGCTTCGCTGCCGGGGCTCGCTTCCGCCTGGGTGCTGTTCTGCTGGGGAGGCTCTTCGGCCTTGGGTGGCCCTGCTTCTTCAGGCTCTTCCTCAGCCTCTTCTTCATCTGTGTGAAAACGGCAGAACATGAATACTTGACCAAATGGGTTAAAGCGCAGCATTACTCTGCGGATCTCGGGATTTTACCTCCACTCAGTCCATTGGTCTGATTTTTGTAGATCTCGTCTTCGTCATCGTTCTCTTCGCTACCGTTTTCTTCTTCTTCTTCCTCCTCCTCGTCCACTTCCTCCGTCGGGTCTGGCTGACGCACATATCGTCTGTAACGGGACATCACACTGGTCTAGCCTCTCAGAGTTAAACAACAAAATTGACTAAACAGTAAGGAGTGATGTATGAACAATGTGTCGAGAATTAAAATGTTTGAACAACTTATTAATGTAATCTAGTTTTCTACTTAACAATAAGAAATAAGCTTAAGTAGTGTTCAAATCTGTCTAAGTTACCCCTAAATTAATCATTAATGGGACACAAGACTAGTATACAAATCCTATCAATCACAACAGAAAAAAAAATCTCAGCTATAAATAAAAATGAAATAACGTTTACCAAACCTTCCGTTTTATTACGAAAGCCCTAACTGACAGTTTTTGCGCAGAAGTTCTCTGCCTTCTGGTTTTCACGTCATCACGCCTGAGCGCTGATACTCACATCAGACGCTGGAGAAAGTGCTGGTAGAGGTCTTCCCTGGTGCACTGCGCACGCGGCAGAGCCATTAGCAGCGGGTGGCCGAACAGTGACGTGCTGTAGCTGTTTCCGCCTGAGCCGTAGTCTCTGTAGTTGGAGCGCTCGCGCATGTAAACGGCCAGCAGCACCTCCTCCTCGTCGTCCTGATCCATGGAGCCGCTGCTGTTCAGCTCGTACCTGCGCAAGCAAACAACACACACGATAAAATTCATTAAAGACTTCACACGGACACTATCTTGATTAGACTGGACCCTCTGTTCTACTAAAAACTACAAAAACTAGATTTATTTATTTTGTGCGTGATTTTGTATTTAATTACCAGTTACAGTTATAGCTGACTAATGTGCAGCAGACAGTTTAGAAAGCAGATGAAGCAGAATATTTATTTTCTGAAGTGCACTTGTGCCTATCAATAAAACAAGTGCAAGGATACACGTGTGTGTAAATATATGTTATAAATCACCCTAAGCTTTGATTACGGCAGAGTTCTTTTTTTTTTGTTGTGATTTTTCCCAGATTTCCCTAATTTAGTCGTGTCTAATTCCTCCCCGTCACTAGGGGGCTCCACATTAAATGCTACTACTACCACTCAGTCGGGAGAGCTGAAGACTATCACATGTTTCCTCCGAATCACGTGACGCCGTCCTCTTTTCGAACTGCTCGCTCACGCACCATTGGTGGGGGCGGCGTAACACACTCGGAGGACAGCGCTATCCGCTCCTCCCGCTTGCGTGAGCTCACAGACGCCCCTGATTGGCTGTAGAGCCGTGATTAATGCGGGAGCACTAAGTACCTCTCATCCCTCCCCTCTGAGAGAGCTCGGCCAATCAGCTCTCTCTAGACCTCCGGCTGCGAGAGGTTACAGCATCATCCGGGAATCAAACTCGCGATCTCCGAATGATGGAGGCCCAGAACCAAAGTGCTCGCCCTGAGTGGCGCAGTGGTACTCTTTCACAATCTGAGTCCTGGAACATGCCCGTGCCATCAGAAAAAAAAAAAAAAAAAAAACTCTGTATCTGGTCATTTAGTATATTCAGCGGACTTCATTTATTTCCCACATAGTGTTGCTGGGTCTAGATCTGAGCAACTGAAGCATCCCCAGATCATAACATTCTCTCCGGAGGCTCGTACAGTGAACACTATGCATGATGGGTGCACGACGGGTGCATCGCTTCCCTTCCTAACCTGACGCTCACATGCACTCTGGAAAAGGCTCAATCTGGACTCATCAGACCATGTGACTTTCTTCCATTGCTCCAAAGTCCAATCTTTTTGCTCCCTAGCAAACCGAAGGCGTTTTTCTAATTAATTTCACTAACAAATAGTTTTCTGTTTAGTCCAAATCCCTATTTAACAGTTCTCATCACATTGTCTGTCTGGAAATGTTCTTACTTTCACTATTAAACATAGCTCTGATTCTACTGCCCATTTTTTTGTTGTTGTTTTTTACAGTGCATCGTTACAAAGCGTTTACGTAATCTCCATTCATGCACTGAGCAGCTCTTAACCCATTCTTAGTCATTTCATATTTCCTCAGTTGTCTTGCTTGACGCAGGCCAATGACGTGACCTTTCTAAACGACTTCTTAATACTGCTGAAAAATGAAAAAATAAAAATAAATAAACCAAGGTTTTGTACATTTTTCTGTTTGTTGTTTGTCACTTTTCTCCACGGTCTGGATGGCACTTCTGTTTCAGAAGCTCATCAAGCAAACTCATAAACTAATTTAGATTAAAAATTAATCACAGCACTACAGAACGGTTTAAATCATACCCACCTACAGTTACAGCCTAATTTGTGTGGAATTTCATTTATGTTTGAAGATTTTTTTTTTTTAAGTTACCGAGGCGTATATAAAACTACTCAATTTCCGCATTCACTGGCAGAGATTTGATTCAATTATATCCAAATAGTTTCGGTCTCGATGCATCCTGTTTACCAAATAACATACGGGAGAGGCACGATTGTTTACCCCTTCGCATTGTGAAATCTTTGATGTCTCTTTGATTATCTTTGATGTCTCTTTGATTATTTTTAGAACAAGGCTCTATCAGGTATAGGATAACAGGAAGCATTTATCATAATGCGTGACTTCAGGACTTTAAATAAGGGTAGAACAATAGGTGCATATGTCTTTCTAGTGTTAGTCAGTGAGACTCAGCAATAGAAAGAAAAAAGAAAAAGATGGGGAATAAATGAATGAATAATAAATAATAAATGAATCTGGAACTTATACACGTTATAAGTTTTAATGATTTTGCACAAAAAAAAAAAAAAATGAACCCATGCTTACACAAAGATGTCATCTCTGTCCAGTATGAGGCTGAGAGACTCATCTGCGCTATAGATCTTGTAGAAGCGATGGTTGAATACATCCGCCACTACCATCTGATAAAGAAGAGGGGAAAAAAAACTGCATTGACATTTACTGTACTTCGGTTTATTTTTCTCTCTCTTTCACACACTCACACTATGTGAAATTGTGCTGAGATCAGATGGAAAATTATCAGAAGTGAAATCGAGGCAGAAGTGAAAATAGGTTTCAGAAAAACGTTCTGAAGAATAAAGCTCAGACTCAGCTGCGGGAATTTCACTGTAGACACGTACACCAGCACACAGCGACATCACTTAAACACACACACACACACCAGAAACCCGAAATGCTGGATTTCCATGCAGTGTCTCATTTATCATAATCATCACTTACGCTATATCGAAATGCGATTGTTAATCTTTGACCATCAGTTCCATCAAAAACTTTGGTATTTGAATCTCTCACCTTCTCTGCTGAGACATCGGTGGCTTGAGACAGAGCGGTGCACAAGTCCATCACTCGGCCAGCTTTGGGCACAACCACTCTGTACTGAAGAGAGAGAGAGAGAGAGAGGGAGAGAGAGAGAGACAGAGAGAGGGGACAGTGAGACAATTCGATGTAATTAAAGGGACAGAGAAAAACATGTTGGGCGAAAAAGTGAGACAGATGAAGAAGAGAGAATGAGGAATAGAAGGGGGGGGGGGTGTGTGTGATAGAGATCGATAGAGTCCACAGAGAGAGTGAGATAATAAGGAAGATACAGTAGAGGGACAAAGAAAAAGAAAGGAGGTATAGAATGGAGGTAAGAAAAACAGAGGAACAGACAGTGAGACAGTTTTTATTAAGATAAATAAATAAAATAAATAAACAAAAATGTATCGTGAGACAGTAAGGGGCAGAATAAAACAGAGGGAGGGTGAAAAGAGCAAAACGTAGGAAGAATAGTGAGACAGTAAAAGAAAGAGCAATTATCACTACTACTACTACTATGTATATATGCTTTTCTTTTTTTGTAATGTTCAAGAAAATCACTTTATCTTTGACTTTAACTAAATGTCCGTTCTCTTATTTTATACATTTATTGATTACTACTCTCTGTACTATTTTGTTAAAATCTATATACTGGTATTTTGTTGTCACTTGTTTCTAAGCTTCTATAATACGAATGTAAATATTTGTTATTCCAATAAAGCACCTTTGAATCCTGAATCTTAAGAGAGGGAGAGAGAGAGAGAGAGAGAGAGAGAGAGGGGCAGAACAGAGAGAGAAAAGAGGGAATGATGCAGAAAACAGTAACGTGCAGGGCAGAGGGGTCGCACTCTTTGAGGAAAGAAATTATTGCAGGGTATTAAAAAAAAAAAAAAAAAAACTACACTGTCCCCATGTGGACAACACTTTTACGTCTATATTATTCCCTGCTGTCTTGTGGGTTTACATTTTAAGATCCTCAAATATATTTTTGATTTCTGGATAAAAACAGACAAACTGAGAACCGCCACCACAGGATGTTTACCTGCACAGGTTTGGCCAGAGGGTTAAGGGAGACGAAGAAGACCTCCATGACCCTCTCCTTGCTGATGGGCAGGGGAACGCTCAAGTAGCAGAAAGGGTCGAATGTCACAGACACCTTCGCGCACTCGGGGCAGATCAGCGTGGATTTAAAGAGCCCGTGAAACGTGTCTACGATCACGGAGTCGTTCCGTCGCCTGTGGTTACACCACGCCTCCTCTGCTACTTCCTGTACAGACGAGAGCGAGACAGATCGAACGCTTTTCCATGTCTGTTCATTTTCCGATCAAAATATAGTG
>JAAGKR010006161.1:8896-45190 GCA_011419295.1 Clarias macrocephalus
CAGGTGCTTGTTTAAAAAAAAAAAAAAAAAAAAAGGTGCAGCTAGGAAAGTTTACAAGAAGAAGAAAAGTTTTGCAAACATTACAAAATCTATCAATGAATCACTAGTGTAGGTGACTTCCTATAATAAATAAAATTGCATCATTGGTCGCACGTGATTTGGATACTTTTATTGTATCTTATTTTACCCCTTATTTTGTACATTTGTTTTATATATATATATATATATATATATATATATATATATTTTTTTTTTTTTTTTTTTATTGAGCTGATGTTACATGCTGAAAAATGCACTTATATCATTTTGTTTTATCACCAGTCATTCAAAAACATACATGTTATTCAGCCTTCAGCAACTAGGAGCAAAAAAAAAAAAAAAAAAGAAAACAGAATTCGAGACATTGTTCACCAACTGACCCACATTTCTGACTAAATAAAGTCAACTCGCACTATATGAGAAGTCAGGTTTTTCCCGAGCATCATCATAACCCTAAAAAGTAGGCGTACAAGCCATAACACTTCTAATATATTGGTTTCTTTGGGTGGCTTTTCTGGATTTCCTGTGATTGTGGTTATGAAAAAGTTGCAAGCCCGTCCATCCACAGTCTATTTACTTGTGGTGTGACAGCCAGGTTACCTCGCACTATACCATCGCAAGAACCATGTCTAGAAGACCAACCCTACGTGGTACGCATACTTACAAATCACGTACTTCTGAACGTAAAATTCAGCTACGTTTGTTACAATTCGGAACCGAAATGGACTTACCTGGAATAATAAGTTGGTCCACCTATTTATTTACTACAACAACAAAAATAATAATAAAATGCAAAAGTTGTGATTTTAAATCAAATACAAATACAATGCTGGAAGTTTGTCGAAGAACATTTCCAAACATATCCATACTGATTATACGGCGTGTAGGATCACAGGGAGCCTGAAGATTTTCCTAGAAGATTAAGGCCACAATGAATACGGTGCTAAGCCATAACACGGCACAAGCATAACTCACACAATCACACACTATGGGCAGAGATGGGTAGTAACGAGTTACATTTACTCCGTTACATTTCCTAAAGTAACTTTTTGGGGAAAAATTTTACTTCCATGAGTAGTTTTACTGCACCATACTTTGACATACATGACTGTTTCAGACTGTTTCAGAATCCATCCTATAAATGCTCACTGCGCATGCGCAAACAAAAGTTTTCGCATTTTTCTCAAATTTTGCGGAACATGATGCATCCCTGGCATCAAATACAAAGCATGTTTCAATTGCAAAAGAGCAGCTTCATACTGCGGTGTCTTCTCTATACTCTATCCAAAACAGACACACACTTCTGCATATATATATATACACAGGGTGGGCCATTTGTATGGATACACCTTAATAAAATGGGAATGGTTGGTGATATTAACGTCCTGTTTGTGGCACATTAGTATATGTGAGGGGGCAAACTTTTCAAGATGGATGGTGACCATGGTGGCCATTTGGAAGTCGGCCATCATGGATCCAATTTTTGTTTTTTCAATAGGAAGAGGGTCATGTGACACATCAAACTTATTGGGAATTTCACAAGAAAAGCAATGGTGTGCTTGGTTTTAACGTAACTTTATTCTTTCATGGGTTATTTACATAACACATTCTTACAAAATGTGTTCAATGTGCTGCCCATTGTGATGGATTGTCAATGCAACCCTCTTCTCCGACTCTTCACACACTGATAGCAACACCGCAGGAGAAATGCCAGCACAGGCTTCCAGTATCCGTAGTTTCAGGTGCTGCACATCTCGTATCTTCACACCATAGACAATTGCCTTCAGATGACCCCATAAAAAAGATAAAAGTTTAAGGGGGTCAGATCGGGAGACCTTGGGGGCCATTCAACTGGCTCACGACGACCAATCCACTTTTCAGGAAACTGTTCATCTAGGAAAACTGTTCATCTCGGACCTGACACCTATAATGTGGTGGTGCACCATCTTGCTGGAAAAACTCAGGAAACGTGCCAGCTTCAGTGCATAAAGAGAGAAACACATCAACATGTAGCAATTTCAAATATCCAGTGGCCTTGAGGTTTCCATTGATGAAGAATGGCCCCACTATCTTTGTACCCCATATACCACACCATACCATCACTTTTTTTGTACCAACAGTCTTGGAGGAATCTATCCAATGTGGGTTAGTGTCAGACCAATAGTGGTGGTTTTGTTTGTTAACTTCACCATTCACATAAAAGTTTGCCTCATCACTGAACAAAATCTTCTGCGTGAACTGAGGGTCCTGTTTCAGTTTTTGTTTTGCCCATTCTGCAAATTGTGTGCGCCGATCTGAGTCATCCTCGTTGAGATGCTGCAGTAGCTGGAGTTTGTAAGGGTGCAATTTGTGAGTAGCTAATATCCGCCGAAGAGATGTTCGACTAATGCCACTCTCCAGTGACATGCGGCGAGTGCTACGCTGTGGGCTCTTGCTGAATGACGCTAGGACAGCCACTGATGTTTGTTCATTAGTGACAGTTTTCATGCGTCCACATTTTGGCAAATCCAACACTGAACCAGTTTCATGAAACTTAGCGAGCAGTTTGCTAACTGTAGCATGGGAGATGGGTGGCCTTATAGGGTGTCTTGCATTGAAATCTGCTGCAATGACCCGGTTACTGCGTTCACCAGATATCAACACAATTTCGATCCGCTCATCACGTGTTAACCTCTTCAAAATGTCAATGGCTGTCAACAAAGAGAAACTTGTAAATAACTCATGAAAACTTGACTTCAAAATGGCCACCATGGTCACCACCCATCTTGAAAAGTTTGCCCCCTCACATATACTAATGTGCCACAAACAGGACGTTAATATCACCAACCATTCCCATTTTATTAAGGTGTATCCATATAAATGGCCCACCCTGTATAAGAAAGTCTGGCTCTGTGGAAGCAAAATATGAGGAAATGATTGCTGGATCAACCCAGTCGCGTTGTGCATATTATCAACAAATAGATATGATAAATGCCAGCGATTGAAATGATAAAGGTAGTTATTGGTTTACTCTGTAAATTCCATCTGAATTTTTCCGCCCATTTGTGTGGCCCTGATCTGATTTATTTGCTCAAAGTCAATGTGACTTGTAGTAGAACTACTACTGTTTATCTTCTTATCCTCAGCCTTTTACACAAAAGCAATGAAACTTCCTAAAACAAATTAATCATTAGCTTTCAAAAATCCTCCTCCCCACACACAAATACGTGCGCGCACACACACACACACACACACACACACACACACACACACACACACACACACACACACACACACACACACACACACACACACATATATACACAAAGTTCAATGGCTTGAACAGGACCCCACTCTTCCTCTACTTTTTTTTTTTTTTTATTCACCGGAAGTACATTGTGTACTCTGCCACGATGACAGATTTCTCTCCCCCTTCTACTTGTTTGTGGTTTCACAGCCATCACAGTTTCTAAGGTATGAACCGAACACATTCAGAGAGTGTATATTTTTATATTTGCCTTTTTCTTTATCGACACGATTTTTGCATCGCAGTCTCTCGTCATCCGGTTTACACATCATTTAAGGTGTGGCTTTCCAGCGTCATGAGAAAAAGCAAGAGAAAACGGCAAATGTTGTTGCCTGACATTTTTTTCTGAGAAAAGGAAAAGTATGCAGTTCTCTTTAGAGCATATGCTTTCGTCATTCGTTTTCAATCTTGTCACACCCTCAGGTGTGTTGTTTGATTTTATGACAGTTTCTCATCATCCTGAGAAAATGACATGAACATTGTACACCAGATGATAAGAGGTTGCTATGGGATGTATGACATAAGTAAAATAAAGAAAAAATTGAAGGAAAGGGCGAAAATAAAAAATTGGTGTGGTGTCGAATGATGTATTGCCCTTTTTTTTCGCTGATTAATCACACTTTTGCGACCCGGAATGCAAACAGGTCCATTAAGTGTTGTATGACCAGTTTGCTTGCTAGGGTGTGGAATATTGGTAAAAACAAAAAGACCTCACACAATGGAAAGAATATACTTTTTTGTTTTAATGTAGAAAATATAAATATAAAAAACATTGATATTCTTTATAAAAAATATAATAGTAACTTTGGTGTGGTAATAAACTCTTCCCCTTGTGTGTGCATTCACTTATCACACTTTTAGCGATAATCTTCATTCACATTCACACCACTCGTAAAAAGCTGAACGTGCTGACTCGTATCAGATCATTCGTCAATGGTGAAAGTCTTTGTTTATAAACTTGGCCAATGTATGACAGCCATAAAAAATCATCCTGTAATTAGGATGCTCTGTTGTAAGTGTGTTCTGCTTGCATTTAGTAATCTCCATTTTAAAGCATAATTACATGAACATGATTTATCCTCAGGCGCAGTATGCAGGATGGTTCATTCAGTTGCAGTGAGTCTACAGTTAGTATTAGTATACTCTTCTCACTTATGGGTACGCTTGTGACATTCTTCAACCTTTTACAAGAAAAATGTAAAGAAAGAAAGGCAAGTTTGTCTTGTTTTTTGTTCGTGTTTTAAGGTGTGACTGAAGACACCGGACACATGCATTAGCAGTGAAGAAATATTTCTTTCTGCCCTGTCATCATCTTGACACATGACATTTATTCATGTCACTACAGTACAAATCGTCAGAAGATCTTCTGACTGACCTTTATCCCACGATGAACCATTTCTTCCCTGATTGAAGCAGGGTCGCTTTCAGTGCAACTGTACCAGTCAAGAAGGGCTCCCCGAATGATCCTAATGAGGATGAAAATGATGTCGTTATACCACGACCCTTTCCCTCTTAGCAATTCAGCACCCATTCGAGATTCTGGAGTGAAGTATTAGACAGTGCTTTCCGTCAACATCATCAAAACATTTGATTTAATTAATTTATTTATTTATTTATATCTTAACTGTCTTGTTAAGAGACCTCCATGCTGTGTGTTTGTCTGATGATCATATACCTTACCCATACACTTTGTCACCCGTCTGTATGCACTGCTAACAACTATGTCTACGAATGATTGATTTAAAGCACAAACAAAAAATAACAAGGCTTAACGTTTTGAAATTTGAATGGCAGGTCTCAAAACAGAGGGCAGACAAATACTGAATGAATTCCGGTGCAGTCGTTCTTGAAGCCAAAAAAAAAAAAAACGTTAAAGCATTTGCTGAACTGCTGAAGACAGGCAGATTATACCAGGAAGTTAAGGGGGTTATCAGAAATACCTGAGTGATGCCACCAATACCTCCAGTCTATTTTACACAGGAGATCTTAACAGAGGCAAAACATGTGTGTTTGCTTTGTTTAGTTTTTAATTGTATAAAGAAAACAATGTCTGACTGCTATGCTTCTGTGGCATCTAGTGTGAACCAACATGAATTTTCCCAAATAAGGGAAAAACACAAGAACTCCTCTACTGCTTTATACGCATTAATCTCCTCTGGCTGGTTTTACAGGCTTTTTCTCATGCTTTCTGCATTAGTCTAGAGCTTTATCTTTAATACAGGTCTGTTTTGATGTATTAAAAAAAATGGGAATAGATGGTCAAAGACTTTTTTTTTTCTTTCTTCTCTGAATGTGTGTTGTCCTTACTTGCTGCTCTGCTCACTCTTCTCTCTAATTTTGTCTCGCTCTCTTTGCCGCCCCTCTTTTCCTCTCCACTTTGTCCTTATCTTCCCTCCACACTCCCCGCCCCATCCCTCCTTGGCCTCTTCCTGGCAAAAATGCCGGTCTTTTGCATGATGGCTTACAGCACCTGGTGCTAACCGCACTGTGACGAAAAAAGGTGAGAAAGGTCTCCTTGCTCTTTATCTAGCCAATCACGTGTTGCTACTGAGCCTGGGTGTCACTGCTGGTAATGTGTTTCTGTCTTTCTATTTTTCTCCCACTTTTATTTTTTCATGCCATGCCCATGTTGTAATTACACACAATTATAATTGTTGGTTAAATGGTGATGGTGACGCACATGATCTTATCTCGATAGCTTTTTGAATTCTTTCTTTCCTTTGATTTTAATATTTAATCAAATACCACAAAGTACACACACCTAGTGATATACCCCTGCTTACTCGTGCCACTCTCCTATTAGCCATTTATATGCTTAATATGATAATAAGTATATAAATAATAATAAGTGCTTCGTTTAAGGTTTCTGTCAAAAATCAGACAGCGCCAAAGTGCGGTCACATTGACTTTTATTATGGGTTGAATGTTAATAGGCTATTGAGTTTTAGTATTTCAGAAACTACTCATGTCCTGGGATTTATACAAAAACAAACAAGCATTTACTGAGAGGGAGTTCTGCAGGTGGAAACATGAACACAAAGCACACAGTAACTCTTTACAGCCATCGTAAACGGAAAAGCATCTCAGAATGCACAAATAGCCAAACCAGAAGAGATACAACAGCAGAAGAGATACAACAGCAGAAGAGATACAACAGCAGAAGTTCACATCAGATACCACCCTAAATTAGGACACAATTAGGCAAAGGGTGACCCAAACTAGAACGTGCAAGCTGTGTCTTTTAACCTCTACATACTGTTGTTGGTTAAAACCAGTAGCTTCTGACTTGCTAAAATCAGCAACAGCAAGCACATCAAGCTTAAAGTCACAGATCGTTTTTTTTTTTTTTTTTTACCAATTCTTACGTTTGACAGAATTCTCTTGTAAAACTCTTTCTAAAAAAAACAGCGCGAGGATGTCCCTGCCTCGCTTCTATCATGAAGAAGAAGCCTAATCTTTTCAAGATTTCAGATCTCTCTGTCTCAGAAGAGAATGCATTTTCTCTCTCTCTTTTTTTTTTTCCCCCCACTCTCTTTGTTCAATACTCACCATTTAACAGAAAGCCCTTACAGGCTTTATCTTTGGCTATCTAAGACTCAATCTTAAGCCGTTATTGCATTTTCGAACAGCAGGCTCATCCAGTTCTCTAGAGACCGCAAGGACAGGGAGATGCCTAAAAGCACCTGAAAGGCTTTGAATGAGAACTTGAGATGGCCTGAGCTCTTGTCCCTGGGCAGGGGGTTCTCACATTCATTAAACACATTCGATACCAAACCGCTTGGTTTCAAATGATGTGCAGATTCATTGAAACCCAGAACTTTTAAAGAGAACTAGTTTTAAGAGAAGGCTGTGTCGTAGTTGTGTAAAGAAATAACTAAGAAATGTACGTCTTTCCCTTTTTATTTCTATTTTTTTCCCGACAACTCTTGAATAATTGCATTTGTCTTTGTTTTGATAATTGAAATTCCAATAAAAAAGCTATTAACAAAAAAAGAAATGTACATCCGTTGCTAACCATATATCTATTTTAAAAAAAAAACCTAGTTAGTGAATATAGACAGTACAGGTTATAAACATTTATAAACTATCCGTGTGATGGTTGAAGACTCTTAAAAGGAGAAAATTGCCTCGATACCAGTATTGAGAACCGAGTGGTAGTGTGTGATGTAAGCATGGTGTACAATATACTGTATACACATCCTAAACAGAAAACCCCACAGAAGCTTCAGCTTATCTGCTATTAGCAAACGTCAACAGCCACTATATGGAGAGATAAATAACTATAATGTTTTAAGACGCCCCTAAATGATAAATAGTAAGTAGGTTTGTTAGTTGTAGTATCAGCGAGTACCATAAAGGATAAAGTCAGTGAATCTGATCAGCCATCATCTCATGGACTGCTACTCTGAAGTCACCAAATATAGTTTGATCCCATTTGATTCAAATAATACATAAACAAAGGTAGCACACACACACACAGTAATCTGAATAAAACCTCATAGATAATCAGCCCATGCTGACCCATGACAAAAGAGAACATGAATAAGTCGATGCTTCTCATAGCATGTATGCGTTAAGGACATTTTGGCATTGATGTTTAAGTCCTTTCAGAGGAAGAAATCCGAGAGCGAAATGTCCACCCGGTTTATTGTAACACGCTGCTATTGTGTAGCTCAACGTCAAGCTGCCTGATCCGTCAGCGCAGTCCTGATGTAGTGTAGATCAATTTCTAAAGAATGTAGAATGCCCATGCGTCAGTTCATGTGTGTTCATTGGGTCACAATAGCAGCGTTAACACTGACACCATGGCAACTGGGAGAAATATAACGGAACACTCACTCACTAGCAAGCCGCATACTGTAGAGCGAGATGTGTGAAGGCTGATGAGATCATCTTGTCCGAGCTTGGTGCTGTCACGAATCTGACACTAAACCCGCTAGCAAATTATTTATGTGTCAGCATACTGTAGGCTGATGTTAAAGCTTTTCAATTTGTTTAAAATATTTTAAAACGCCTGTCTAAACTAAGCATGCGGAAAGAAATATGTACAGTAGACTAGTTGTCTGCTTAAATACATCTCATAGCACAATTTGAAATCTAAACTTGTGATCATACATACTGTTAAATTCATGTATTAATAAATGTGTTTTGTTTTTTTTGTTTTTTTTTCGTGCACGAGTGGTAACGGTTGATAAACTATGGAAATCAGCATACCGTAGATATTCTTAGAACAAACTAAGAAACAAATCAATAAATACAATTGAGCAAAAAAAAAAAAAAGAGAAAAGCAATTTAAACCAAAAACTGCATATAGACTATATGAAGCTATGTAGAATTTTGCCATTATTATATTTTTTATGCATACTATGTTTTAATCTTTTTTTACGTAATCATTACTGTTCACCACATGAACCCTGCTGCATAAACAAGGTTCACATCTCACGTTTCCTCTCAGATGCCTGCATGAAAGTGTTTGTGTATTGTTCTTTAACGCTGCCCTACCCTGATCTCGTCTCTCAGGATGGAGACGAGACGTTTAACAGGGCCAAACTGCTCAACGTGGGCTACGCTGAGGCCCTGAAGGAGTACGACTACGAATGCTTCGTATTCAGCGACGTCGACCTTATCCCCATGGACGACCGCAACACATACAAATGTTTCAACCAGCCGAGACACCTGTCCGTCTCCATGGACAAGTTCGGCTTCAGGTAACCCAGAACTAGTGTTCAGTTTCCTTTATTTTTGGGAATGTCTCATTTGAAAAGACAATCCTACATCAGCTCTACACTTTTGTTTACTTACTTCAGCTCAAGCCCTAATAAAACTGCAACAACTTTGAATTTCCCCACCACTATGACCTTTAAAAAATTTGCAAATAGTAGTTATATTCATTTAGCTTTTATTTAATTACAAAAGTTTCTCCTAAAAGATTTTTTTAGCATTCTTAGCATGATAAGAATAGCTATATTATGTGACGTGTTATTGAGCGTTTCAGTTAAGAAAATGTTATTTATGATTGAATTAAAAACCCAATAATTTACTTTTAATACAAGGTCTGAAGCGCTCCACAACAAATTACAAGAACTAAATTGATAAAGAGAACAGTACACTAGGAGACTCTTATCTTCTCCTTTGTGTTCTGGCTTTCTCTGGGATTTGCAGAGCTTACCTCTCGAGATTTAATTTGCATCGAGTCTCGGCAACACCTGTGTTTTTCCATCCCTGCCCCCAGCGCTCCAACTCGTTCTCCAGAGCCTCGTTTGTATTTAAATGTAGATGCTGAAATGTGCCTTTTCCACAACACTCACACTCACACTCACACACACACACACACACACACACACACACACACACACGTGCACACAAAGTGAAGTGTGTTAATTAAACCTGGCCTAAGGTGTCACGATCAGCCATAACAGTAAAACCGCTGACGAGTGATTTACTTTGATTAGCAGCCAACGGGGGTTGCTTAAGGTTTTCGGATACATATTAGTCAAGAAGTGAACAGCTTGATGTGTTAGAAGCGGTGAAAAATGTGCAGGCGTAAGGATCTGATTTTGACCAGGAGACAAAGTGTATTGGATAGCCAACTGGGTCAAAGCATGTTAATGGGAGTGCAGAGAGTGCAGGAGTGTTTTAAGACCTGTCTGGAAGACTAGAAACACTCGCATAACCACTCTTTACAAGTGTGCTGAGTGGAAAAGTATCTAATGTGAACAACCACTCCTGGCAACCAGGAACAAGAAACTGCACATCTGAGTACTAGCTCTCTGATGGAAAGAGGCAGTTTCACCAACCCCAGGCTGTGTTTCTTCAGTTAACTCATTTACATACTGTGTAATGCAGTTAAACAGCTGTATGTATGACATTTTATGTATTGAATATGAAGACTGAATAATGCAGAAACTGCACACTGCTACAGGTATGATGACGCATTAACATACATCTGGATCTGTACCAGGTGTGTATGTGTGTTGTATGGCATTTTAATAGCATTCTCCTAGTCCAGTGAACAACCGTTACCAGGTTTTAAAGGCATCTGGTTGTAATTTTACAGCACTAGATCACAACCCAGAGAAGAGAGAGAGCCATCAGCCAAAGGCTTCATTTGCTAGTTGTAAACAGAAGCTGTGACAGTGAGGCCTTAAGGCCTAATTTATACTTGGAGGGGAAATATTAAGCTTTATATCTAAAAGGAAATGTTTTACTATTACAACGTAAGGGAAAGTGCAACAGACTTTTATGTTAATTTAGATCATCTATAATTATACACACCCTTTTACATTGCAGTTTTTTGTGCATTAATAACTTTGTATGTGCAGAATATAGGCTTTTTATGTTCTACATTTTGACTCAACCAAAGCACATCAAACTAAAACATGTGCCAGGATGTTTTCAGGCTAATCCTTTGAAGCATCTGCGATAGATTTGTGAGGATGGCGCTCCCGGTCCCTCCTCCAAACACAAACACACACACACACACACACACACACACACACACACACACACACACACACAAACACACGTCAGAGCAGCACTCCTAGAGCATGACCAGACATTTCCTATCTCATTTGAGTCTGGGGTGACGTGTAGTTTCCGCACTCACTTGCCCCGCTGCAGTGTTGTAACTGAACTTTTTTTTTTTCTTCTTTAAACGAAAAGAATGTCAAAGTGCGTACGTGGCAGCTTTCAGATAGCAGCCTGCAAACAGGTTGGAGGCAAACTGATAAGGTTTTTACACAAACTAGATTCCAGAGAGACACCGAAGTGCAGATTACATTTTACTATTCTTTGCATTTTGGTTTTACAGTTTTCAATGTTTATAATAATAATAATAATAATAATAATATAGTAGAACATCTGCTTATTTCAAGCAGTGATTCTCAAGAAATTTTCTGTTGTCTTGTGTAGGCTTCCATATAACCAGTACTTTGGCGGCGTGTCATCCATGAGCAAGGACCAATACCTGAAGATTAACGGATTTCCAAATAACTACTGGGGCTGGGGAGGTGAGGATGATGACATCTATAACAGGTCAGCGAAATTCTAATGCGAAGCGTATACATGCACGCATGCGCACACACACACACACACACACACACACACACACACACACACACACACACACACACACACACACAACTATTGTACATTTTATTGGTACATAGTTTTATGTTTTGGAAATTCTGGAAAACAAGTTATTTCAGCTTATCTATTTTAGCAATTATAAATAGTTTTTCCATCACAAGGCCCTTTTCCCTTCCTTTGACATTAATGAGGCAAAGACCAGAGACGTCTTCCACCAATGTTAAATAAACATAATTTTACAATAAATCACACCATATCAAGGATTGCAATTTTTTTTATCAATGTATATAAAGTGTCTGTATTTGTGTACTATATATGTATAGATCAACAGCACTGTTGTGTAAACTGCATATTTAACATGATATCCCATAATCCATTTCTGAAGAGACTGGCCCTATAGTTTACGTTAAATATGTTGCGACTGTTTTATTAAGTGGTTATTGCACATCCCTAATGAGCTGGGCTGGAATTCATCAGAAAAGCTTATCACATAGTTTCATAAATACAACGAAAGATGAAGAAAAGCAGACTTTAGGGCGGAAGCAGAAGAGTGTTCATTATGGCGGACAGTTTTCATTTGCAGTGGCGTCCTGCTTTTAAAGCTTTTAGGCTTGTTTTGATATCAAAGATAAGCTGTGTAATGTGCACAGTAAGGAGAAACAGAACAGAAAAATAAAATGTTAATGAGTATTATTATTATTATTATTATTGTTGTTGTTGTTATTATTATTGTTATTATTATTATTATTATTATTATTATTAGTTCACGTAAGAACCAAGTTGATCATTTCAGGTATACTGTAGTGTGTTTGTTTATGCAGATCATGGTTAGTTTTTAAGCCACGTTTAGACAGAACAGATTTGTAAATAGTGTTTTACACCATATCGTTGATGCGTAAATGACTGCAGGGCAGCCGTAAACACGCCTGAGACATATAATGCACTAGGTAACCTAAAACTATGCGTTCATGCTTAAACAGTCCTTTAGAGTCTGAATGCTAACCTATTGACAGCAAAGCAGGTCTCATTACTCTATAAAGGGGTTGTGGTGTTATCCAGTCTTCTTCACATGTGACATTGTGTTTTTCTGTTTGAAAAAAATCACATATTCTTTACAGAATAGTAGTCCTCATTACTGACTTTATTAAGTTGTTATTTAGCAAGGATATCATATTTCTTATGTCTTGTTGACCGTTTCCATGTTGATAAATGTTTAAACGTATTTTACAATGCGGTCCTTTCCTTTTGTATATGCATGAGCATTGTGATTACAGTCGTTTTAAACCCTGCAGTTGTTCCATTAAGTTACTATTCAAACACACGGTCAGTGAAGTGAAGCCTTTGTTGTCGTGTTTCTCACAGACTAAGCTCCAAAGGGATGGTCATATCAAGACCCAACGGCGTAATCGGAAAATGCAGGATGATTCGTCACGAACGGGACAAACAGAACGACCCGAATCCACAGAGGTAAAATGCACAGCATTTAAGAGTGTGCTTAGTTTTCTGCCAAATCCTTTTCCTGACTTTCTGTAAACACTGATAAGCAAATATCTGAGTACAAAGGTACTTCCGTCATCTTTTTCATTGTTTACGCAGTAAACATTATACTGATCTATTGAACTCTATAAACTTAAAAGACTCTAAAGCGTTTGATTTAAACTGTAAGGTGTACATAAGTTTACTTATCATTATTGCCAGGCAGGTTTTCTTGGCACATAGGGTTACAGCAACTAATCAACAAGAGCAGTTTAATTTGATGAAAGTTTGTCACTTGTTTAATGTCATACAGTAACTTGTTTCCCTATGAGAAATATTTTAATTTAGAATTAGGATTTGCATCTAACGTCTTCATACCAGATAAGTCAAACTTTGTAATCATTTGAAGTAGGTGGGGGTTAATCCAGCCTTCTTGAGCATTTCTATATTTAATAAATTAATAGATGACAATTTTTTTTATTACACAATTTCTATATTGTTATGAAAAGGTTATTTTTTTATATTACCTTTCTATTATTTGACATCTTACATCAGTTAAGTAAAAAGATCACGTGAACAATAGAACAGTACAAACTTGCATCCAAAATGAAAGGCTGAAAGCCAGCAACATGGTACTGAAACCACATAACACACCCTTTAATATTCGCTTAAATGTGTACAAATATGCCCAACTTCAGTGGATCCTTTTGTTGTTTGTTTTTAAATAACCAGCCTCTATTGTGATATCATTATTTACCCACGTTAGTAACAGATGTAGAAAGATTTGTCATACATTTGTATTTATAGCCTTTTGGCACAAAGTTGAAGCTTATGTTTAAAGTGCTGCTTATAATGCATGAAGTGTAAAAAATAAAAAAAAATAAAAAAAATTAAATGTAACCAAACCCACGCTAGATTAAAAATTTAAATCTAATCCTAAACATACAGCAATAATATAGAAACTTCCCCCAGATCTTTACCATCTGGTATATGAGAACAGTTTCCTGTTATGTAACTATTAAATTTCTTCCGCTCTAACCTTGGCAAACCATGTGGCAAACCACAGATGCACATGGCTCTTGTAATGTTTGAACATCTTAGTTCCAGTGAAGGGGAATTGAAATGCTACAGCATACCAAGCTATTATAAATGTGTGCTGTCGTGTACGGTCTGTGTAGTGGGAGTTTTTATTAACATGATGGCCAGGTATTGACAATTTACTTAGCAGATTCTGAAAAGGCAATCATGCTGGGGTTAATGAAAATAATTCAGGCACAAATTCCGCTTGACCAAATTGCTCACCGCAGCTAGACAATGATGTACACGTTGTGATGTGAAAGCTGAATATACTCTAAGTGCTTGCCTAGTAATTACTTCACTGGGATTTGCATCAGCAGGGCACTGGGTTGACCTATTCATGTCATTATAATGTCATGGCAGTTTGTGTGCTGTGAAGTAAGCACTATTTTACCCTAACTGGTAATTGTCAGAAACCTTGCCTTATCTTATGTTTTGAATGATGTTATATAAGTACAACTTTATACTTCATAGCAACTTTTAAAATACAAGGGTGAGTCAAAAAAATTGTCTGACCTCTGGCTGTAAAATTTAACAAACACATAGTTTCCATCTGTCAACAAGCTTTCGTATTCCTTCACTGAAAAATGTTTTAGGCCGAGCTGCAAGCGACAGGTTCACTGCTATCTTCACTTCTTTATCAGAAGTGCGTCTTTGTCCTCATAGGGCTGCTTTCAGGGGAAAGTCCAATGTAGCAAAATAAGGGCTATAGGGAGCAGGTGTTAATATCTCAGAATGAAGTTTTTGCTGTGTGTCAACAATGTGGGCAGTAGTGTACAGACATTTATCATCAGCCATGGGCATGCACAGGCATCCAGCTTCCTTTAATTTCCCCGTCCATTCTTTGTGGAAACACTTTCTTCATACCGTGCACAACTTAAGATAAATAGCAGGACATTACACCCTCAGACCACAAAAGAAAAATCGAATCACTGCATGGATGTACGGCATTTGTTGTTTTATTTTTTTTTCTCACAATGCATTTACAAATGACCTGATGTACAGTAACATTGTTCAGACCTGGACAGCAGTGACTGGGGAGACGGTAGCTTTAAACGGAATTTATTTTTATATAAATGGAGTACAGATCATTTTTGACTCTTATATGACTCACTTATATTTACTGATGTATTAAACTCACTGAAGGAACTTTAATGAGCGTAAAATTTTTCTTAAAATATCATGATCCAACCTTACATGCGATCAGGAGATTAGCAGTACTGGAAATAAGAAATTTGTGGTTACTTTGTGTGTACAAGAGGCCTGTAATTATTGTTCTAACTATGTCATTTCCTGTCCTAGATTTAACCGAATAGCACACACCAGAGAGACCATGCACACGGACGGCATTAACTCATTGTCTTATAAAGTGGTGAAAGTCGAGAAGAACAAGCTGTTTACCAAAATCACAGTGGACGTCGGCAAACAGTAAAAACTTGATGCCTTCTACCAGAATGAACTTCTAAAACAATTTAAGACTTTTTTGTCTTTCAGGAAGACTGGATGCAGTTACCAAATGTGCCTTGACATTTAAGTAATTTTTTTTTTTTTTAATAATCTTTATCTTTCGAAGTGAATTCTATATTTTTAAAAGACACTAGTACTTGGAAAATTCTTTGCCATCTTTGCACAAGCGATGGTGAACCGAAAGAAGGGGGACATGTGAATCATGGTCATCGTGGTGTGTAGGTGTGTATTTTCTTTACTGTTGTTTTGTTTTTTGTTTTTTACCTAAAGCTCTCTCGCTGAGCTTCTTGAGCATCTCTTGAGCCACAGTTGATGCAACTCGCCAACGAGGCATTGTGTAAAGAATGTAAGCCGCAGTCTGCGTGTCTGTCTATCTGTCTGTCTGACTGTCTGCGTGCTCTTTTTCCAGCGTTGTCTTAAGATCAATTCTTTAGATGCTGAAGATTTATTAAGGAGTTAATGTGCCTTGCAATCATTCCAGGTCACACAGAGAAATCCTTTTTGAAATCCTCGCTCCACTTTGGTGGCCAGAAACCAAAAAGACGACTTTGTGTTTTTTTTTTTTTTTCTGAATGTATCCTTGGTGCTGTACCCTAAGTAGTAGAGGTGGATAATTTGGGCAAAAGAAGCAATGGGCTATCCTCATACTTTGAATCATGTTTATGGAAAAACAGAAGTATGAACTGTTACAAAAAATAATAATAATAATCTGTTTTTTTTTTCTCTCTCTTTTTTTTAAAGCCATTTAACGTGTAAAATAGCATACAATACGTAATATACTTAAGTTCAACAATACAACAGTACTAGCAGTATCAGAGGTGCCAAGGGTGTATGGTTTATGAGCTTTCATGTTCAAAGTTGTTTTTTATGGTGAGATGGTAGAAAAATTTACTAAGGGGGAAAAAGATTGGAAACATTGTGCACTTGATTTTTGTCGTGGTAACTTTTACTTCACTGACTTTGAGCTGTGAAATTATCATCCTTGGTTTTGTTATTATTAAGTAGCCTTGATACCCTGTTGGAATTTTTAATCTTTCGGTTCCAGTAATAACAATAATTCCACAACATTTAACCACTCAGTTTTAATATAATGCTAGGGAGAATCACAAACCCATGCATTCACCATATACAGTAAAAAAATAGGGTTATTGTTTTTTTTTTATAAAGTATTAGTGACACTTGCACCTCATCAATACCTGGAATTTACTTTATTTAACAATAAATCATCCATATCTACCCTAAAGATGTGGTTATGCTTAAAGACAGCTGATTATTAGTTTGGTTTGGGAAAACCCCTTGTAATGTAGTGTAGCTGGACATGTTTGTTTGTTTGTTTGTTTTTTTCTTTTTCAAGCCACAAGTGATAGATAATTAATATATTATGCGTTTTGTTATATTTGATGATCACTGCTACATCAGTGGGTTCTTGGAAATCTGTGTCTGCATCTGTATTGTAGCCTTTTCACTCAAAGTGCAGTGACTGTTTTTCTTTCTACTTCTGTACTTTCGTTTTTTGTTGTTGTTGAAATGTTCTGTTAAACATCATCCTACAAGAAATCAGACATGGGTTTTTGTTGTTGTGATGTAAGAGGAAAACAAAGCCATTAAAATATTTAGTAGCTTAAGATGTTTTTCTGTTATGTGCTGGTTTGTCATCACTGAGCCTTCCCAACCTCCATTTTCTTTTTCTACTTTGGTCCATGACTAGTGATGATCTGAGGATTGAGAAGGATTTGAGCATTTGCTGTCTATAGGTTGCAATTAGGCAGCACTGTGGCATAGTGATTAGCACTGTAGCCTCCGTACCTCCAGCGTCAGGGGTTTCAGCTCCACCTTGGGTCTGTGTGTGTAGAGTTTTAGAGAGCAGAAGTCAAAATTCTACCATGAAACTTAATGCATTTCCATGGCCTGAGCAGTTGAATGGCTTTGCCAGCTGTTTTTCTAGCTGTTTTTCCAGCTGTGTATATCATGTACAAAATATTTAAGTCCTGCAACCAAGTACTGGACACATTCATTTTCATTCACCTTCCTCTTCATTCCAGAACTCCCCGAACCCCAAAGATTTCAGCAGCATTTTCTGTGAAGGTTCTCTCGTTAATCCTAAACCTTTCCCTTCTACTCTTGGTCGTGTCAAGCACACTTGCCATAATGAAGCAGGCAACATTTTTCACCTATTTGGACAACGGTCTTTGATCAGAGAGCCAGCGCATAGTTCTGAGTTGTTGTTTTTTTGTTTGTTTTTTTGTTTTTTTTTTTCATTCATTTTACAAAACCCGCTTTATTTGTCCTCTTTAAGTTGTGTTCGTCATTCTTTATTTTGACATACAGCAAACTTTCTAATCTTTCTTGTTGATTTATGAACTTAGTGCTGAAGATAAGACATTGTGATCATAAAGAACTAAATGAAATTCTGACTTGGTGGATCTCTGCTTTTGTGTTTGTCTCTTTTAGTCCCTACACTTGTGTCCCAGTCTCTAGTTACCAACAATTATTAATAAAACCATCTGGGCATTTAGTTCAGGTAATTAAAAAAAAAAAAAACACCCTCCGCATTGACCTTGAACCACATTAAATATTGGAATGTGTGATGTCCCTAGAGATTTAGGTGCTAATTTGTAGGTTGCGCTGCATTTTAGTTATTCTCATGAGACATTAGTAGTCCTGTGTCATCCTGAACAACTGGAAAAACATACAAAACAATAGATTTTTTATTTTCAAAAAGAAAGTAAGTGTTAGGACTCAATCTTGGACTTGGACCAACACGGAAGAGGCAAATTGTGCAGTTTTTTCAAATGACCACTAGTTCAAAAGTGAGTCGATCCCCATTGAGCCCCATTTTAAAAATGTCCAAGTTTACAACAAAAATAAACAGGTTTACAGCTTGGTACTATAAAAAAAAAATAAATAAATAAATAAATAAAAACGTTTTGGTCTCAGCAGCTATATGTCTCATTCCTGACAAACGTTCAGGGTGAATTTTTAACATAACTCATCAGTTAAAATTTTATTAAGCCATAAAATTGTGCAATTGTGGGAGCAATTTGAGTGACCGCTGCATTGCAGGTGTCAAACTGCATCACTTTACCTAACCAGCTAATCGTTGTAGTTTGACTTACAAAAAGAAATCAAATGCCAGGATCCGTTGCCTATTTACTGCATGGATTACTCTGTGTTTAGGCGGAGTCACATCCTGCCAAGATAGAGCTCCCACCATGGAGCTGCAAGACCATTACCAGAGTGTACAGATGACGGATTTACAGATCTGGCTTTAGGATCAAATGAATAGTTCCCAGTGCATTGCCATGAGCTGGTAATTAAATAGTAGTGCTGGTAAAGCCCAAAATAATAATAATAATAATATTTATACTATAAGTATCTCAAAAAAATTTACATTACGTAAAACCAATAATAAAGGTTTTTAACACAAATGTTGGACCGCTGAGAAGTATGAACATGTACAGCACTCAATACTTGATTGGGCTCCTTTTGCATGAATTACCTTAATAATAATAATAATCTAATTTATTATTTTATTAAAATTCAAAAACAAAATAACAAAACCCAAAACAAAATAACAAATTCATAAACAAAATAACAAAACCCAAAACAATAAACCAAATGGGAAAACACAACGACATATATCCAGAAAACAAAATACCATATGAGAAAAACAGTGACAATTCAGTCAAACAGGAAAAGGTAGGTATAGTTCTCGAATGAAATTCTTAGCGCTGATTGGAAGAGACATCCGTCACTCAAAACATACAAGCATTACTGTAAAGTGAATTCAAACTTATTTTAAAAGCACATTTAAAACAACTAAACATCTAAATGTCCGTGAGGCTGCAGTACTTCCTGTATATTGTGAGTAACAGATGTCTCGTCCAATCAGTGGCAAGAATCAACAAGCTGAAAAAAGGTAGGTGTGGCTTGCGAATGACATTCTTATTGGACGAGACATCTGCCACTCAAGATTAGCGGTAAGATTTAATTCACAACCCAACGGAATCATGTTGATTCTTACCACTGATTGGACGAAACATCTGTCACTCAAAATATACAGGGAAGACTGCGCACTCACGGAAATTTTGATTTATTTTCTTTTAAAGATAATTTTTTAGTATTTTAGGATTGTACAGCATCTTGGCCAACTAAGTTGTGTTAAATGTGCTTTAAATATAAATTGACTTCACTTGACGGTACTTCTTGTATGTTTTGAGTGACAGATGTCGCTTCCAATCAGCAATAAGAATTTCATTTACAAACTATACCTGGGCTAAACTCAACAGGAGGCCGGTTATTTTGGGTCGTTCGCAAAAACGCACCCGATGGATTTTGATATACTCTTCCTAGGGAAATTATACAATCGCTACCAAACTGGGCCAAAGAGATCTAAAGACATTGAGGATGCAAAATTGCGGAGGGATTTTTGATATCTCAAACGGGTCAGCTGTAATAATGTCTTAAACACCGAAAAATGATTAATAACTTGCTGTGTGGCATTATATTGAGTGACATTATATTCAATGACGCCTTCTGTGAAATCACGTTCAGTGTCATCACATTCAGGAACATCATAGTGTGAGGCTTTTCTTCCAGCACCTGCAGCCTATTGTACACACATACACATCACAAATGTTAACACACATCACTAATGTTAATACACACAGACTCAAACCATACACACAAACAAGCACATTTACACGTCACACACCTCTCTCCTTACTCTCACACACATTAAACCTTACACACTAATCCGCGCATACACACAAACACACTCATACAGTACATCACACACATGCACACATACATACACCCATATTACAAATGTTTACACTCACGCGCACACACACACACACACACACACACTAATGCACTCAACAAATATTTAGGGCCCAAACTGACATTAGCCCTGTATAGTGTGTGATGTGTGCAGGTTGTGAGGTGCAACCGAGTGGCGATGGCTTTTTCGAGGTCTTAACACACTCGAATAACACATGTTGTGCAGTGCGCCCGGGGTAGGAATGGCACAGGGTGCTTGGGCCCGTCATCGTTGCTTGCAACTGCAATTTGTTATTTTGTTTTCAGTTTTGTTATTTTATTTTTTAATTTGTTATTTTGGTTTAGATTTTATTTTGATTTTGGTTTTGTTATTTTGTTTTGCACTTCTCGGCCACCGTACAGAACCTGCCATGTTACCAACTACTTCATCTTCTTAAACTTGTGCTTAAGGATGTACATTGGCCTCATTCACAGGATTTAATGTCCAAGTCTGATCAAGTCACTTTTGTTCTTTTTCTGCAATTATTTAAGGAAGTTGAAGGTATTTTAACTGACACTTAACAGACACCCTATGGTGGACCCCTGCGACCTATATTAACTTCATTAATTAAGAATCAACTGGTCATTATTAACTTTACAACTAGCTGTATTTTTGGTTTAAAATGGTTAAGCTTTTTATGAAGGGTGTCCAAGTCTGGGACTTGTGATGAAATGTCCCTTTCATTCCCCTTCTGTTCCTTGGAAATGGTGTTCCCGTTTTAATCAGGTGAGCTTGTATCATAAAAAGGGTTGCGTTTAGGTGGTGTGTATTTAGGGAAACGTCAGACAGGACCAGACTGGATATCATACAGCACATACTGTAAAGACATAGGCATTATTAATCATCAGACCATTATATCTTTTGTGTATTTCATTTTGTGTGTGTGTGTATTTGTTTTTACACTTTTGTTACACTTCCACAACCTGGTTCCTGGCTCGTTTCCTGATTCTCAATTACATTAAATATATTTGTACTTGTTAAAGGTCATAACCCTGTGTTTTATCAGTATCTAGTTATATTTAATGATGTCAAATGCCTTCGAAACAATTGGATTTCTGTTATCACTTATGTGATAATAGATAAATAATTGTTACCAGCCTCGAGCTTGTCATGTTGCAGGGAGAATAAACAGAACAGCACTCCTACTCCTAACCACTCATACCGTAACTCCTACTGTAGGTCGTAAAAGCTTTAATTTGTTATAAAACTCACTGTTACAAATAATAGTAGTAAAAAATCATTTACAGAAAACTTTGCCAATGTATCAACAATTGATGTTTTGGATTTGTGCTTTGTGCTTATTGTACAAAGGGCGTTCAAGTCAAACCAGGACTTTTGAGAGTAAGGAGTCCCTTTATTTCTCTGTATAATCCCCTGCTACACTAATGCATTTCACTAGTGCTTGGACACCATCAAAGTAGAACATTTTCCCAGTATGCCAGAGCCATGATCGGACTCTAATCAGGCTTAAAGGAATATGCTTTTAAAGGAGTTCCTGGGAGGCCAGCGATTCATCAACAGTGATGACTTGAAGCAGGCAGTCTGATCACGATGAGAAAAAAACTTTCTTCCTGGATGGAAAAGCAGGCATACAGAGATTTATATAGAGAAATAAATAAAATAGTTTTTAGATCTTCTAACTGTATTCTGTTACGCTGGGCAATCAAAAATCCTGGTTTGACTTGAACGCCCCTGATATTTGACTACATAATGTCAGCAGTCCACTGCGATGCCATGTCTATTTCTGCAGCTCTTGTCTCTCAGTAAGTGCAGCCATGCTGAGCTCTAGCCGTGCTTGGCAGCACCGCGTCCTGAGAACAAGCCAGACTCATAAACATTAACGGGAAGCCCATTTGCTTCGGAACATCTGTTTGTGTTTTCGCAGGAGTGCTGGGAATGTTCAAGGATGGCCTAGTCTTTTATAAAGCACATTCTGCTGTTATTTTCATCAGATTTTATACTGTACTTCGTTCTGTTTGTGTGTGTGCTTTTTATATGTTCAGTCAGTTTATTTAATAAAATACTGCTAAACGTAAAACAGTGTGGCGTATGAAAGGAAGAAGTAATGGAATGAATTGCATGGCAGATGAGGAATGAAAACTGTGTGAGAACTGGAGAAGAGAGAAGGGTTTTAGACTGCACGGGGGAAAATGAGACTGGCTCTCAAGGAAAAGGAGGAGTGAGATCTGCAATGTTCTGTCTAATATTTGAGACCATATTTATACATTGTGTATGAATAGATCAGTGTAATTATTCATCATTCTCCTTCTTTAATTGTTCAATCCTTGACAAGCTACCGTGCACACACACACACACGCCTAAGAGTAATTTAGCACAGCTGAATCACCTCCTGATGTGTTTCTGTGACGTGGGAGAAAAAAAAAATAAAACATGCAGACACTACATGAACCTGGACAGAAAGCCTCTTTGAACTGTTCCACATTTTGTACTGTTACATCTGGACGTAGCATAGACATAATCATGGTTATGATATGAATGTACGATAAATTTGTAAAAATTATGATGATTATGATTTTTTTTAATGTTGATAATTTTGGTGCAACTGTTCACCATCAGAAACTGCAATATATGAACAGAGTTTACCTGGTGATATGTGACCCAGTGTAAATACACACGTCGCTGGAAAGTCAAACAGTTTTTTCAAACAACGCGACTAAACAAACAGGATCACGAAACCCAAGGAGCTTTTAAAACAAGGATAATATAGATAGATAGATAGATAGATAGATAGATAGATAGATAGATAGATAGATAGATAGATATAATTCAGGGTTTGGTTCTACAGAATATTTGGACTGAACTATATCCTGTATACAGTAGACCTTTAAGAAAAGGGGGAAAAACTACACTTACGACATTTCTTAGATATCAGTGGGCAAGTATAAATGGTTAGATAAGCAACCAAAGAGTTGAAGCGTAACTTGAGAACCACAGCTCAGATTGGAGAAGCTGTTCAAGTCTGGACGCGACACAAAGCTGAGAATTACAGAACAGAAAGTGAGCCATATAAAATGTCATTAAGATTTCGCTAGAAGGCAGAGTGGCGACTCTGCAAACAGGGAAAAATGCTTATTTGCAAACAAAATTTCATGCACAGCATGTGTACAGCCGTGGTCATGAATTGTTGACCTTGGTGCGTGGTCGCTTTATCTGCATAGGGTGTGGTTGAGTGTCATCTGCATATGGAGAGAGCCTGTGAGCATGTGATTTCCCCGTGGCTTGTTATGCACATGGGTGATTCTGTGTTAAAAGAGAGAAAGAGAGAGAAAAGGAGATGGGTGGATGGATAGACAGACAGACAGACAGACAGACAATCATTTGCCTATACCCAAGACTTCTTCCACACCTTAACGTCCTAAACTTCCCAAGATGTGTCACAAACAGGATGCAGTTTTTCTGTTTAATGATCCGATGTGTATGTTACAAAGTTGTTCAAGTCAAACCAGGACTTTTGTTTTGTTATAAACCCCTGCTACACCAGCATTTCACTAGTGCTCGGGTCACGCTGGCCTCCCAGGAACTGTGGAAATGGTTTGGAACACGGCGATAACTCTCAGTCGAGTGGTGTTGGTGAATGATGGCGTCTGAGTCTGGGAATGTGTCTCTTCTTCAATCTGGCGACAGAATATCCCTTGTTTTTCAAAGATCAGGCATTTCACTCGCTGAATGTTCACGGGAGCGACTGCAGTTGACTCCGAGCCACCTCGGCCAGGATCCTCATTCACAGACTTACACCGTTCTTTAAAATGGTTGCACCGTTTAAATATTTTACTCCAGCTAAGAGTGTCTATTCCACTGTAGTGTGCATGAAGTCTCCTGACAATCGCCTTTATGCCTTCATTCGTGAGAGATGTCACCACAAGTCTTTGACTTGAACGCACCTTAAATAGGGGACAGATCTGGCACAGTCCAATTTCATAAGTATCATGGACACCAAGTCCATTTCAGTTCGCAGTACAACCAAATATCTTAAAGTTCCAGGAGGGTGACTACTAAAACAAGCCACTTCATGTTGGGACAGCTGAGAAAACATGGCAACCCTGAGCAAAAACAATTACCTCAGAACAAGACCAACACTCCTCGCACAAAGACATACTGCAAGTACAGAATTCGCTCTTAGGTCACTTGATTTTTTCTTCACATCTTAATTGGCAAAGGCAAAGATTTAAAGTGCCGGCCTTGACTTTTATGGCCACATCTTTATTCTAAACCTATTGACGTTAATGATGGCTCTTGAGGCTGTATAACAAGTTCATCCCAGTTGGAAAGGGACATTGAGGAATATTTCTCACCACTTTTAACATTTTTGAAATGTAATACAGGTGTTGGAATTAAGTTTGAGATTACCATCATTAAAGTGATGATTCTGATTCTGCCTTTTAACTTTCCTTGCATATCAGGCCTTGAGTTCTGACTGAGCCATATACAGGACTAAAGAAATTAAAATTTGGATTGAATCCTTGTAAAACATGATACTATTTAAAGACTCCACTCCGAAATTAAACAATGTCTTCAGAATGAAATCCCAGAGGCGCTCTCGAATGCTGGCTTTGTTTCTAGGCACTGTAAACTTTGTTTCTAACTGGAGAAATGAGAAGTAAATTTCTCTCTAACAGAACCGCTGTGATGTTTCAGGAACATTTCAGGAAGAGGTTTCCTCTGCCAGGGTGTTGTAGCAATCAGAGACAAAGCTCTACCATTATGTTCATTTTTCTATTAGAGGATACACAATCATGTTTTGTTTCTTACTTGTTTACTTAATTCCAGAGAACAGGGCTGATACGTTGATTCCGCATTTATCTGGCCCGAATACCAGCATGGCGTGATAGCAGTAAACCCCACAACGCAGCTATGATTCAGACTTGATGGCCAGTATCTTTATACACGACCTATTCCAGGAGCATTGTATTTCTTTTTATTAGTTTGCCTTTTGATGCACATGCAGTATGTTCTATCGTGGCACTGGTCAGTACTGTCATGATGTTGCTATTATTCATCACTTTTCTCAACATCTCATGCTTCAGGCCTGGTTAAAGGACTATGGGTTCCCTTTTGTGTTGTCTATTGTCTAAATGTTCCAGAGTTGTATTTGACTTTCTTTCATGTTCATGGAAATCCTTTTCATGGCAATGTCAATAGTTACAATGCATTTTCTTTGTAAATGGAATTTTATTGAATATGAACCAAGTCAAACTGGGACTTTTGATTGTGCACAATATAAGCACACAGTTATGAGAGTAAAAACTCTCTTTTATTTCTCCAAATGATCCCCTCAACACTAATGTACTCATCCCAGTCACCGTCACATCTGAAACACTGGCGTCCAAGGAACTTCTTTACTGGGCCAAACATGTGGAAATGGGTTGGTGCAAAGTCAGGACTTTATGTGGGATGTGGCAATAACTCCCAGTCGAGTTCCTGTAACGTACTAGCGGTGTTCATGAATGATTGTGTGCAAAGTTCCCACAGACAGATACGTCTCTTCTGCATGTTGGTTACAAGTTATCCATTGTTTTTCAAGGATCAGGCATTCCATTCGCTAAATGTTTATGAGACCCACAGTACTGCAGTGGGCTCTGAGCCACCTCACTCAGGATCAGTCACAGACGGCGTTCATGGACGTACAGCCTTCATTACAATGATTGCACCATTCATATGTTTTTACTACGGCTAAGAGTCTCATCACCATCGTGTGCTTGAAGTCTTTTATAAATGTCAATCAGTTTTATGCCTTCATTCATTGGAAATATCAGTCACATGTCCCAGTCTGACTTGAATGAAAAATATATTTTTTAAATAATGCACAGCATGATGTTTTTTTTTTTTTTACATGCTACAACCAGGACTGGAGAATAATAATAATAATAATAATAATAATAATAATAATAATAATAATAATAATAAAATCCAAAAGCTTGTGAACATCTGACTATTACACACATGTGCTTGTACAACAACCTTATATAACAACCTCCACTCTTTTGAAAAGGCTTTCCACTTTTATTTAATTTTTGCATTTTTATAGACTAATATAAGTCAAAACATTTGTACCATCCCTGTGTTGGCCTCCACACTAGAATCCCTTTTTAATGGATGTGAATTTAAAAGTCTCTAAATCAAGTTGCATAATTATTCTGTCATATCATATTTATGTTCCCAGACATAATTAAGCACAATAGACAGAGTACATCTAGGGATAATCCTTAGGATACTTCCAGCTGTCCTCCCTGTCCACTCTGTTCACAGTGATGATTATCCTTCCAGACAACAAAAAAATGGTTACAATTCATGTCACATGACCCACTGGGATGTGAGTTGGGGTATCCGCTCTGGCCACGTCAGCTATCTCTCCCTCTCTCTCTCCCTCTCTCTCTCTCTCACTTTCTTTCTCTCCTGTGTGTGTGTGTGTGTGTGTGTGTGTGTGTGTGTGTGTGTGTTATTAGAGCTTCTGAAGGGCTTTCCTTTTCATCTGCTAGAGCATTCAACTAACGTCTGGTGTGTTTATTTTGGCAGGAAGCCGCGGCCTGCAGTTCGGATCTTTTCTCGAGAAAGTCTCTTGAGAATAATAGTGCTACATTCACGGAATAAGCGATTATTATAATAATTATTATTATAATAAGAGATTCTGTCAGACCAGACAACATTTACATAGGTTAACCCCGAGTCATTTTGCTCTTAAAACTGGAAACTATTGTTGTAAATGCAACAACCACAAGATTCAAATTCAAATTTTTAGGCATTGACCTGCTAAAGTCTTTTCTGATGCCGCCATTCAAATGATGCAAATCACGTGCGTTCCAGCGACTGCAAGCACAAAACACCTGACGCATGGTGACTTAAAAAAAAAAATAATAATAATTTAATAATATGGCTTACCTGCTTCATTAGCAGCATATATATGTACTGATACATACAATGCATGGTTTTATCATTTTGCATTTTATTTGATTAGATATTATACACTAATAGTTCACTGTGCTGAAAAACCTTATGAAGTCTATAAAATAGTAAATCAATGTCATAAATTGTACAAAATGTGTGTATAGGATGTTGATTATTTGAGTCACTAACTTGATCTGGATAATTAATAAAATAATGCAAAGACTTTTTGGTTTTGTGGTTCGTTTTCAATGCTGGTGTTCCCTTATTAAAACGTCATCCATCAACGTCAACTGTGACAAATGCATGGCCTGTGAGTAGTACCTCCGTATCGAAAGAGAGGTACTCTACTAAGATGTGCCTGACCTATGACAGGAAATAAAAAAGTTATGTCCATGGTTGCATTGATTTCCCTACAGCCCTCATATTTTATGTATATACAGCCCAAAAAATATTTAATCATGACATATTGTGACTACATCAAAACGTCAGACAATGGAACTTTTTTTTTTTTTTACATGTAAGAAGATTAGAATACAGATGTGCACAGTGTTTGTATTGCATACTGTATAAATAAAGCCATTGCATACATTTATATAAAAATGATTTCAGAATCCATGAAGCGCACACACACACACACACACACACAGAGACAACAGACCATGTATTAATACTGAACATGTTTAACCCAAAGCAAAATGTTTATTCAGACTAGGCCTTTAAAAACCTGTTCTGCCTTCAGTGAAACTAACTCCAGAGTGACTGAAACCCCTCCAGGTTTGTATGTTGGGCTGTGATTTGAGTCCAGGCTTCGAGTCCCTGCTCTGGTGCTTATGTAATCCTGCTAAGACTGGTTTAGACGAGGGTATTCCCTGTTGGGCAATTATTCTCACGGCTTCCTTCTTCCTGGTGAGCCATGTTTTATTTCGCTGAGGCTTTGAAATCTCCACTTCAAGACGTCCTTTTGTCCACTGTAAAGTTTTTGTACACAGACGTGTAAGAAAGAAACAGAAACTCGTAGATCAGATTTTCAAAGAAGCTGGATTACTCTGTAGGTTCAAACTGGATAAGACATGTTGTTCATCTAACTTATTATAATATATCTTGTGGCTGTGTAGCATTTTAGGTAGTTTTTTATTCCTATTAGTAGCTACTCTATGGATAGTTTCTGAAGATATCTAGTTAAATGCTAATTAATGTGCTAATCAGCTGGGAAATTCTTTGCTAACTTTTTGAACAACTTTGTTAGCAGATTGGCAAAGCAAATTAAATGTCTGAATGCCTGACAAAAAATAAAGGGCTAATTATCGTTAATATTATTATTATATTAAATCATTGGTGATTTTCCAAGCACTATTACAAGACTTTAGACTTCAGGTTACACTCCACAAGAATTACACACTGCAGGGTGAGCGGAGCGCCATAGCGGATTCTAAATTGTGACGTCGCCATCTCGTGGCGAATACATACAAGTGCAGTTTTGTCTTGCGCGTGAAAAAGGCAGAATCTTTTCTGAGTATACGGTTTGTCGCCCTCTGGTGGTTAATACAAACATTAACAACAGAAAAAAAAGGTGAAAAAATCAAAATGAAAAAAAAAAATATATTAATAATAATAATTTTGTCAATGATTAATAGCTTTTGGAATTTTTGAACAACCTATCCTCGGTACACTGTTAAAATACTTTGAATAACATAAAAAATGTTAAAAATAAATAAATAAAATTATTTTTTGAAAACACCAAAGGTCCTTTGCATGTATGCATGTGTGTACTGTATGTATGACAATTTTGGCCAAAATTGTTGGCACCCCTGAAATTTTTCTACAAAATCAAGTATTTCTCACAGAAAAGTATTATATTAACACATATTTTGCTATACACATGTTTATTCTCTTTGTGTGTATTGGAACAAAACAACAACAAAAAAAGCAAATTTGACATAATGTCACACATAATGGCACCCTTTCAAAATTGTGAATAAATAAGATTGTTTCAAGCTGGTGATGTTCCTTTAACCCTGGGGCACGTAACAGTGTGGGCAATATAAAAATCACACCTGAAATCAGATAAAAAGGAGAGAAGTTCACTTAGTCTTTGCATTGTGTGTCTGTGTGTGCCACACTAAAGATGGACAACAGAAAGAGAAAAAGAGAACTGTATGAGGACTTGAGAACCAACATTGTGGAAAAATATCAACAATCTCAAGGTTACTAGTCCATCTCCAGAGATCTAGATTTGCTTTTGTCCACAGATGACACTAACAAGAAGTGTGCAACCCATGGCACTGTCGCATCTCCCTGGGCGTTGACGGAAGAGAAAAATTGATGAAAGGTTCCAACGCAGGACAGTCTGGATGGTGGATAAGCAGTCCCAAACAAGTTCCAAAGAAATTCAAGGTACACAGAGCATCACTGTCAGCACAAACTATCCGTCAACATTTAAAGGAAATGAAATGCTATGGCAGGAGACCCAGTAGGACCCCACTGCTGACACAGAGACATAGAAAAGCAAGACTACAGTTTGGCAAAATCCTTCTGGGAAAATGTCTTGTGGACAGATGAGACCAAGATAGAGCTTTTGGTAAAGCACATCATTCTTCTGTTTACCTGAAAATGGAATGAGGCCTATGAAGAAAAGAACACAGTACCTACAGTCAAATATGGTGGAGGTTCAAAGATGTTTTGGGGTTGTTTTGCTGCCTCTGGCACTGGGTGTCTTGATTGTGTGCAAGGCATCATGAAATCTGAAGATTATCAAAGGATTTTGAGTTGCACTGTAGGGCTCAGCGTCGGAAAGCTGGGTTTGCATCCGAGATCTTGGGTCTTCCAGCAGGACAATGACCCCAAACATACTTCAAAAATCACCCAGAAATGGATGGCAACAAAGCGCTGGAGAGTTCTGAAGTGGCCAGCAATGAGTCCAGATCTGAATCCCATTGAACACCTGTGGAGAGATCTTAAAATTGCTGTTGGGAAAAGGCGCCCTTCTAATATGAGAGACATGGAGCAATTCCGGGTGAGAGGTGGAAGAAGCTTATTGATGGTTATAGGAAGCGACTGATTTCAGTTATTTTTTTCCAAAGGGAGTGAACACCCTTAAAGGGTGTGTTAAGGGTGCCACTAATTTTGTCCAGCCCATTTGTGGAGTTTTGTGTGCTTTATTTCCTCCCTTTTTTGTTTTGTTCCAATACACACAAAGAGAATAAACATGTGTATAACAAAACATGTTAATGCAGTACATTTCTGTGAGAAATACTTTATTTACTGGAATAATTTCAGGGGTGCCAACAGTTTTGGCTCTGACTGTATATTTGTATGTGTGTATGTTTGTACGTACACTTAAGCTAAATATAAATTAATGTATTGCCTGTGGAACCTTTCTGAAAATCTTCTCCTTCTGTGTGACTGAAGAGACTAACATCCATGTTTTTCCTCGATCAGCTGTCTAATAATAATATTTGATGATATTTACAGCTATATTATTTGTGGCGCATTTAATTTTTCCTTCCCTGCTATGTTTTTTCCCCACTACTAGCCTTGTAACCCTATAATGAAGCATTTCTTATCCTGAAGGGTGTGGTGTAATCCAGGACATATTTGCTTCGTCATTAAAACATTTTCAGTTGTGACCTTGAAAACTGTCTGGATTTCCATACGATTTAATATAGTGTATAGTTGAGTGTATAGGTGACCAGTTTAGGAAAACAATGAAATGCCATTCAAAATGACATACCTTAAACAGGAAAGCAAATACTGTATGACAGCAACAAAGGAAAAAGTAAAACATATAAAAAAAAATGAAAATGTTATTTGCATGTCCATTTCTGCATATGATCTCATTTGATAAAATTTAAGCCAATTCATTTGATTTTGTTAAGCCACATTGTCAGGCTGTAGAGATAGTAACGGTTAAGATGAAAGATTTAATTAAAAATAAAGACTGGCAAACATGGACAAATCTGAATAAGCATATAAATGGTAAAATCCAGGAACATATATACACTATATGGACAGATGTATAGCCAAATCTGTTAATTATGCAGGTGTTTCTGTCAGGCCCCTTAACCCCAGTGAAGGGCAATCTGAACGCTTCAGCATACCAAGACATCTTGGACGATGCTATGCTTCCAACTTTGTGGCAACAGTTTGGGGAAGACCCTTTACTATTCCAACATGACTGAGCACCAGTGCACAAAGCAAAGACTATAAAGACATGGTTTGATGAGTTCAACCTCGACCCCATCGAGCACCTTTGGGATGAACTGGAATGGAGATTGTGAGCCAGGCCTTCTCGTCCAACATCGGTGTCTGACCTGATAAATACGCTACAGAATGAATGGGCATGAATTCCCACAGAAACACTCCAAAATCTTTTGGACGGCCTTCCAAGGAGAGTTTAAGCTGTTAAAGCTGCAAAAGGGGGACCGACTCCATATTGAAGTATGTGTATTTAAATACAATGTTATTGCAGGTTAGACCAAATTCCTTTTATCTATCTATCTATCTATCTATTGTATATAGTATGACATATCAATTAAATTTTATTCGTATAGCACATTTACCAATAGTCATTGTCACAAAGCAGCTTTACATAATCAAAAGAAAATTATGGAAATGTGTATAAAACGTGACGAAATGTGTATGAATCAAAATGATCAGATTGTTCCAGATGAGCAAACCGAGGGCGCCGCCATGAGATGGCTAAAGGAGGAAACCTTGAGAGAAACCAGACTCAACAGGGAACCCATCCTCCTTTGGTTGATAGCAGATAGCAGGAATTGTTGTGCAGTCATGCTGTGTTTTAGGGAGGTGGAAGTTCAATGTAACCGTTGATCTCTTTAAGATAATATAGAGTCCAGTCCATTATTAGAGGCATTATTAGAGAATGAAGAACTATTGAGCGACTGCTGTTACAAGTCCTCAGAGAACAGCTTGTCTGCATCAGCCATATCATACAGTATATAAAACATATAGTATGTTTACTATAGTAATTTTATTACAGTAAGGTTCAAAAGCTTATATGTGGCAGAACACAACAGAAACAGACTCTAGAGACTCCATTCTAGGATTTTAACAAGAATTCTGTAAAGATTTAGATATTTAAAGCGGTACAACCATTAGACATCACAAGGGCCACCTGCTGAATCACAGCCGATTGAATTGCTGTCGTCTCCGATGCATGATGCAGGGCCCATCACTGGTGAAGTAAAGACAGCAATACAAGAATGTGACAGAGAAGAACATTAAGTCACAACTGAAGCAGTCAAGGCTGGAGATGAATTTTTGCTTCTTCAGCTTTGTGGGTTGTTGATTCGCTTTTGGTGGTTGAAGGACATTCAAGCTGCAAGAACATACATCACTGTGATGATCCCTAAGTAAGAGGGCAACCGGTTAATTTAATCAAAGCTTTAAACACAGCAAGAGTAGATCAGTTGTAAAGAACAGACAGTATTTTGACCAAATTGAACCTGCTGCATCCAAAGCCGGAACCAACTCATGCAGGAAATAATTGAATGTGATAAATACAGTCAACGCTTTCATCTACTTTATGTCAGCATTAGATGGCGCTCACTGGCCAGCTTTATGAAAGTGTTACTTTAATGGAATCCAGCTTGAACAATTGCAAGTATTCAGATACCCTGGGACATTTGTGCAAAGACAAGAAGATGACAGAGATGGAAAGAGTAATAAATGTTTGTAAAAAAAGTGGCCCTGGACTTCTTGGCCCACAGCAGCCCACCACATCCCACATCATAATGTAATACATGGGCTCATTAATATGGAGATTTATTTTTAACACAACTTACTAATACAAAAATAGAACGCAATACAGAAATAAATGCTTTTTAAACATATTATTTGAAGTATCACTGAACATATTTGTAAAAGAAAGAAACAACGGAAAGAGCATTAAGACAAAGAACATATACAGTAAAACTATAAAGACAATATTTTATCTATTTTATCTTGATGCAGTCAGTGTAAGATATACCACACATCAGTGTAAGCTGCAAGTGCAGATGCAGATTCCATTTCAAACAAGTGTTTATTTCTTTCCTTTATACAACAAAAGCTTCTAGACTAGCTCTCGCAGTCCGAACAAACCTTCCCAGACTGGGTTCTGCAGGTGGGTAAACAAAAAGCATCACACATGTAACAAAAAAGGAGAACTCAGATACTTGAAACGTCCATGAGAAAGGGTGAGGATTCCTTTTCCTCAAACTACCCCACACCTGCAGACACCGTTCAGTCCTGGGAGAGAAAGAAGAAAAGAAGACACAAACATTAGTGCAATAAGGACAACAGGGTGAAGACTCGAGACGTGCACAACAGTGAACATGCGAGGCCCTACGGGTTCGACTGGAATAAATAGTCAGACACACAAGGGAATCACAGGTGCTCGTGTTTTAGTGCTTAAGTGCAGGCAGTACATACATCGACACACTAGGTGGGGACAAAGCATCAACTCAGTAATCCGGGGAACTTGATCTTATTCCCCTGAGCTGTGGAAGTACAGATGTTACAGAGAAGAATCAGACTCAACAGGGAAACCATCCTATTGAGATGGACAAACGAGTGTCTATGTAGACATGTACATTTTTGAAAAGCATGTGATTTGAGGCTGAGCTCTAGTTGGATTTTTACAAATCATCCTTGGGGCGCAGCACTTTGCGCCCCGGACCCTCCCACTTTTGTCCTTAGCGAATCAATATTGTTTTGAAATA
This sequence comes from Clarias macrocephalus, assembly GCA_011419295.1. NCBI lineage: Eukaryota > Metazoa > Chordata > Actinopteri > Siluriformes > Clariidae > Clarias > Clarias macrocephalus. Next base: position 42,777 of record JAAGKR010006161.1, read on the forward strand.
TTTGGGCTCATGTGATTGGAACGTTCTCAACGAGTCTTATTAACGGTCAGCAGCTTGTTAGTTAGGCGGCACGGTGGTGTAGTGGTTAGCACTGTCGCCTTGCACCGCCAGGGTCCGGGTTCGATCCCTGGCCAGGCTCGATTCTCGTCTCTGTGTGCATGGAGTTTGCATGTTCTCCCCGTGCTTGGTGGGTTTCCTCCCACAGTCCAAAGACATGTAGGTTAGCCTAATTGGCTTTCCCAAATTGCCCGTAGTGTGTGAGTGTGTGTCTGTGCCCTGTGATGGATTGGCACCCTGTCCAGGGTGTACCCTGCCATGTGCCCTAAGTCTCCTGGGATAGGCTCCAGGCCCCCCGTGACCCTGAATACAGGATTAAGCGGTATAGATGATGAGTGAGTGAGATTGTTAGTTAATGTATTGAATAGTGATTGACGTGGAAGCAGCTAAATATGAGAGACAATTCTGTAATTTCTTTGCTAAAAGAAAAAAAGTTAAAGACCAGATCGACCTGATCTTCTAATTAAACAGCAGTCAAGTGATCACGGCCGAGCTCACACTCTTATGGCAATTTCATTCTTATGGCAAGCGGAGCTGCTGACTGGATGCGATGTGAGTCAGGCCTTTATTTCATACTAGTAGTAATGATGCTTAATGACCTGATGAATGGCTTTTTACAGGTGAGTATTAAAAGTTTAATTTTAATTTTGTTTGCGCTTTTGTTTTTTTTTTGTTTTTTTTTGCAATAGCCGCCACTGCACATCACACACTCCATAGCACACACTCTGCAGCAACTCTTAAAGGGTAACATACATACTTAATGTGGGATACAACATAGTAGTGGCCGTTACAAAACACACACTCTTTGATCAACGCACTCATCTATCTGCATGAAAAGAGAGATGCAATATTATTTTTCTGTCATTTTTTAAAATATATTTACTGGGGCGGCCCATATTGGCCAGCAGCCCACCGGAAAAAAAAAAAAAAAAAAAAAAAAACGGGAATTTGACACCAAACTCCACTTTGTTCAACCACTCGTGCTTCTAGTTCTGCACAATGGATCTTGCTCTAGTTAGACTTGGCCAAGCCTGAAGTACAGTATTCCTACATCAGATCCTAAGAGTCTTCATCTTTGACTGCACTTCATGGTTTTGCCATGGTTCGATGAAGTGATGGTTAGGTCCTGCTTGCTACATTGAGCATGTGACACAATCTTGAAAATTCTTAATTTGAAATTAAGTTATTTGCCTTTATAAATAAAATATTTTAAATATTTGCAACATCTACCTCACCACGTCTCATCCCCCTCAACTGCCCTCAGCTTTAAAATTCTGTTGTTATGCATTTTCTGCACTAGGACATTTGACCACATCTTCTTTCTTTTGGCTGCACGAAGCATGCTGCTGAGGAAACTCCCCGTTGCTGTACAGCAATTTACAGATTTTACGTTTATTAGGAAGCAATCTAGATTCAATTTGAGGACTTTCTAAGGAACTATGCACGAGAATATCCCTTTATAGTTCACCTGTCAAGCTTTCCTGCTCTTTGCATAGTAGATCTCCAAGAATATCAGTCCTAAACTATTCAGTAAGAACTGAATTTCTGTTACAATCTAGCTTCAGTTTTTAGAATAACATAAGAATTACACTCAGACCAGCACAAATCACATGAAATCTGATTATTTCTGATTTGGGCCACTTCTACATGTGGTCCTAAATGAAATATTGATTCTGTTTCTTTTGCAGTGCAACCTCAGTCTGAAGGTTGCATTGCAAAAAAAAAAAAAAAAAGAAGAAGAAGAAAAAAGGACTTTATGGGGACAAATGATTCATGAGCTTAAAATATCCAATGTGTTGCTGCCCTGTAATCATGTTGTTGCCTGGTAATGCATATTGTATAGGAATTGCATATGTGCATTAATACAGTGAAACAAAGTTTTTAATATAGCACCAAGCTGTATTTGCATCCTGAAGAAAATATTACCAAGTTTTCAAGAGTTAATGAGAATATCATTGATTTTTAAATGATTCTGTGAATGACAATGAGTGATAAGCGGTGAAACAAAAAAAAATGCTGAAAATTTTTTTAAATGATGGGAAGCAGCAAAAATGAAAGAGAAACTATGGGGTAAAAAGTTTTATGCTAAAAACAATGCTGACAGACAAGGTTTAGCCACAAGCCTTCGTGCAGCCAAAAGAAAGAAGATGTGGTCAAATGTCCTAGAGCAGAAACTGCATAACAACAGAATTTTAAAGCTGAGGGCAGTTGAGGGGGAGGAGGTGTGGTGAGGGTTGAATGGCGTGACTAGATTTAATGATTTTGACTTTTTTTTTTTTTTTTTTACAATATTCTTTCATTTATCTTTCATGTACCATTTTATTTTGGTCTGGTCACTACACCCTAGTTCACATGGC
>JAAGKR010006162.1:6205-45183 GCA_011419295.1 Clarias macrocephalus
ACACACACACACACACACACACAGCATATACACTAAAGCACAGTATATACACACACTAAACACACACATGCACAAATCTTCACTCATACACATACAATCTACACACACATACACAAAACATCTCTCACACACACACATACACACTTACTGGATGCACACAATACATACACACCCATGTACACACTAAATTATTCACACACACACACACACACACACACACACACTTAAACCCACACACGTACTATCACACTTCTCACACTCGCATACAAACATTAAAACACACACATACATTCACATACACAAACACTTACACACTAAAACTCACACACACACACACACACACACACACACACACACACACACACACACCGAATGGCTGGAACAGTTCTGCACCAGCCGTGTGGAATGAAGTGTTTCAGCACTTCAGCGTCTGCTGTTCACACACACTACAGCACATAGCGTGGATGAGCTCATTCAGTCACAGTCACACACACACACACACACACACACACACACACACACACACAGGCAGAGAAATGTTGAAGTGTTGGTGCGCAGTATGGCTGGTATTCACTGTGTTCTGATGAACTTGTGTTATGGATTAGGATTAGGGCTGTGCTGCAGCATCGTACACGTGTGTTGTCTGATGCTTCACGTGTTTTGCGTAACTCCCAGCCTTCCTGTCCTGAAAAGGGGGAGATGAAGCTCCGGCCACTTCCTCCACCTCACACCATGATTCGGTAAACAGAGACGTGAGACGTTTACGCTCAGCTAACGTCAGGCAGGCGTATGAAGCTAACGGCGCGTCTGAAACCACGGCCTCCCAGGAACCCCGTTAACGTCTCTTTCCTTTAATTGAATCCAGGAACTCGGCTGGGACTCGTCCCGTCAACAATCAACCGTCACGCTCCAAGCAGTGTTCACACATGAAAGGAGTTCCTGGGAGGCCGGGTTTCAGAGGTGACGCAGGGGGTTACACAGAGAAATAAACGGGCCGGAATAAAAGTTTTTAACTGTGTTCTGTTATTCATCCTGTTCAATCAAAAGTCTCGCTTTGACTTGAACGGCCTTCGTTTTTGCTTTGTGGCGGGAAGTTGTGAAGTTGATGTGATGGCGGCATGGAAAAGCGGCCGAGCGTAAGGGTCTGAGTGGATCTTAACATGTTGTGACGTCTACACCACCGGTACTCGACCTTACTCCTGCCTGTCTTAGTCTTAGCCCACTTTACCACGCCCACTCGACCACGCCCACTCGACCACGCCCATTCTACCGCGCCCACTTCCATGAAGACAAGCCTGTTAATGAGTCGATTAGATGGTTGAGCCGGTCAGAGGTGTTTCGTGGTTTGTAGTGAGCGGGTCACAGACGAGGTTCTCTGGGGAGTGTGTGTGTGTGGGGGGGGGTCACAGACGAGCCCGTGTGGGGGGATGGGGGGGGGTGTTTTAGGCGGATCCGAGGCTGGTCCGTCTGGTGTTATCTCCCGTCCTATTGTAAACGCACCAGAGGAGGATTTTTGTTCTGTAAAACGCCGCACTCTGGTCCGCACTCTGGTCCGCACTCCTCACACCTGACTCAACGTCTGTTCTATAAATATCTAATAATCTACATCATTCGTTCCGTTCCGTTTTTTCCTCGTTTTGTTTTTTCGGTCGGTTCTCGAAGACGACGACGGATTTTATTTGCAGGCGCTTCTTCTGTCTCTCTCGACAAGTTTTTGGCAGATTGTTAAACCAAGTCCTGAGACGCCTGTTCTGTTAAAAAAAAAAAAAAAAACTAATAAAAAATACAATATCACATATCATAAAAATGTGATAAGACACACACACACACACACACACACACACACACATGCAAATAAAGAGGCGTATTCAGATTCGTCAATGAGTAACGGCTGCAATACCAGACATTTACACACACACACACACACACACACACACACGGTCACACTCGTACATTCCGACAGACTTTCTCACACACACTCTTTTTTTTTTTTTTTCTTTTTTTTTTTTTGCTCCAGCCTGTACGACTCCCTCTCACACTCCGTCATTCGTGTTCCTTCAGGCCTGGCGAGCGGGAACTCTATTGTGCGCATTCTTTTATCTGAGTAAGGATTCAAGTATTGGGAAGTGGTGCCGATCAAACGTGTGTGTGTGTGTGTGTGTGTGTGTATGGCTTTATTCACCTGTACAGGCTTGTCCTTATAAGAGGAAGAGCTTGGGTGAATTTTTTTATCCACTGTGTATTTACACAGCGAGCTGAACAATAGCGCTCGTCACAGAGCCGCGCTGATTTAGGTTTAAGGGTCGGGTTTAGATCGAGCAGATTTGCTTTAAACGTACACGACGTCTCTCTCTCTCTCTCTCTCTCTCTCTCTCTCTAACACGAGATATCACACATGAAAATCTAATTCCCCTCACGCTGAGTTCACGTGGCTTCCTGTAACTCGGAGCTGCGAGGAATAAAATCACTCTCGCTAGTTCTGTAGCCAAAAAAAAACACACACAAGTACAAAATCGTTAATCAGTCGTGGGTTTTTTTTTTTTGTTTTTTTTTTTTGTTTTTTTTTAATTCCTAATATCTCGTGGAAGTGTGAGCCAGGGGCTCCAACCTGGTCCTGCATCTCGCTTTTATTTTTTTATTTATTTCGCGATCCAACGATTCGGTTAATTAGCACGGAGTCAGCGCAGGACAACACTTTGTGAAGTTTCATGAAGCGATCGTGACTAGCGAGGACTCCGGAGGTCCCTCCTCTGTAGGGGTCGCGAGGAGCGTCCGTAAAAGCCCACGCCACCGCTTTATTCACCGATAACGAGCGAGGTCTCGCAACTTAATAACGAGCAGATGGACTACACAACAACAACAACAAAAAAATACTAAATAAAAAAAATATATAAAAAGGTTTAGTAAAATTCCCCAGGCTGATTGGTGTTGTGTTTGCGAGCTGCTGTTGTGTAAGTGTACAGAACACACACACACACACACACACACACACACACACACACACACAGCCACGAGCTACGAGATGGACGACGTGAAGTCTAGGCTTTAAGAGTTTATTATTGAAGAGGAGCGCTTTCACTTTTGGATTAAAAGACAGACGGGTTCTTTGTACAGTTGCCGCTTCGAGGTCTCACACACACTCACACACTTACACACACACACACACACTCACACACACACACTGTGTATATATTCATACATATGGATCGTGTGATAAATGTGTGATTATTCTGTTTCAGAATTCTGATTATTCTCCATCAGAATAATAATAATAATAATAATAATAATAATAATAATAATAATAAGTGCAGCTCATCACATTACAAAGGAGCAGAAACTCGCCGTCTCACACTGGAGACTCCTTCCGTGAACGTTTAATAAATAAATGCCACCTGAACAACCATGTCTACACGCTCTATAACACGATTACGAACCGTATGAAAAGACGAACACCATCGTTTCCCGCCGCAGCCTCCTCGCGTTCCAGTTCACTCAGTCCGTCTGTCGACATGCTTTCGTATCCCGTCGCTAATTAGCCGCGAGTCCCGGACGCACCGGCGGCGGCGTCACTACGTCATCAGACGCGACTCTCCGTCCTCGTCCGGGGGACCGAACAGGTGAGCTTGAGATCAGGACTGCAGGGAGGACGCGGCAACACCTGGACAGCGCGGGCAGGAGATCAGGACGCACTCGGGCGGCGGCCCCGCGTGGTTAATCCGGGGTCCAGGCTTCGGCTCTCCAACAAGCGTCTCACCGTAGCGAGCGCTGCCGATCGTCGAACCCGTTTCCGCTCCGTTTACTCTCAGGCTCGCGGCGAGGAATCCGCGTCTCGTCATCTGTATGGGAACCGTCCAGATGTCCAGAAGTCCAGTTCATTTAATGATGATATTCATGTATAGATTTACAGTAAATTCTTTCTGTATAAGACGCAGCGACACTTTTCTCATGTGTATCTCAGAACAGAAAAGGTTTTTCAGTTCTAGTTTTAATTGAGATTAGATGTAACTCTGAGATAATCGGGGTCGAGGTTATTATTTCTCTCATGGAGATGAACTGTTTTTTATTATCATGTTTTTTTTTTTTCTTTAATGAATGATAATTTATTTAGCTTTCAGATTTCCTCCCTCAGCCGAGAGCTGAGAAGGAGCTTTTGTGCGTCCGTGTCTCTGCAGCCCGTCTCGGCGTCATGGTTTATGTCACTGTCACGCTGGAGATGTGTACGGCATCTAAGAACAGATCAGACTGTGGACGTTATAGCGCCGTCCCAAGCGAGGCGGTTAAACACACGCAGGGTTAAAGACGAGCAGATTTTAGACTCAGATTGGACACTGCGGGTTTTGTTTTGTTGTTTTTTTTTTGTTTTTTTTTTGCCTGTAAGCATTCGGTGCGCTTAACATACAAATGAAAACGAGTCTGCGGTTTTTGTTGTGCCATGTGTTTTTTATCTTTTTTTTTTTTTTAATCCAGCACATTGCAAGAAAAGCCAAAAAAAATGCTGAGGCCACAAACTGTAACGTACAACTTTATAATGCTTCGTCGAAATTTAGTTTGGAAAGGAAGAAAAAAAACAGACATAGCAGTTCTCATCACTTTTTCAGACATGTGCAGGTTTTTTTTTTTTTCCTCAAGAATAAAAGACGACTACATCCACCTCCTCGTCCCGGTGCGTGTTTAGCGTCTCCCGGATGTCCTCGTATGTACGGGGTCGGTGAGGGTGAGGGTGGGGGAGTTTTTTTTTTTTTTTATCCAGCTGGTTTAAATCGCAGCTGGTTTATTTTTGGTTTAAATTCATGTTCGATGCAGAATGGAAACACATGTCTCTGCCATAAATTCAAACTCCATACTCATTCACGAGCAGCTCACCAGCACCCCCTGTCTGCAGAACCGCTCCACAGCAAGCCAGGGTAGGACAAGTCTAAAGGTTTTAAGCTTTTAGTCATTATTTATTTACGATGCTGAGCACGACAGGGGAGCAGCAGCTACTCAGGAACAGGGTGTTGTTTCTTTTCTTTTTGGGATGCGCGAATATTATTATTATTATTATTATTATTATTATTATTGATGTCACAAGCGCACTGCCGTCTGTTGTTCTGTACAGTGTAGAGGGGCGCCAATACATTATACAGAGCAACAGACGAGCTGCACTCTTCTCTCTTTCATGCCTGTGCTCATGTGCGTTTCTCTCTCTCTCTCTCTCTCTCTCTTTGCCTTCAAGGTTGCCGCCATCAGCCGCAAAGGGGATGACTGAGCGCGTCCACAACATCAACCTACACAACTTCAGCAGCTCGGTACTGGAGACCCTGAACGAGCAGCGCAACCGTGGGCACTTCTGCGACGTGACGGTGCGCATCCACGGCAGCATGCTGCGCGCCCACCGCTGCGTGCTCGCCGCTGCCAGCCCCTTCTTCCAGGACAAGCTGCTGCTGGGCTACAGCGACATCGAGGTGCCGGCGGTGGTCTCCGTGCAGTCGGTGCAGAAGCTCATCGACTTCATGTACAGCGGCGCGCTGCGCGTGGCCCACTCGGAGGCGCTGCAGATCCTCACGGCTGCCAGCATCCTGCAGATCAAGACCGTCATCGATGAGTGCACGCGCATCGTCTCGCACGCCTCGGGCCCGGACACGCCGCGCGGCACACCCGACTCGGGAACCTCGGGCCCCGGGAGCGACGTCGAGCAAGGCCTCGAGCGCGCCTACTCGTCCGTCTACACCGGACTGGAGCTGCAGAACGGCTCGCGGAGCGAACGCCAGCACTACACCAGCGTTTCCATCCCCGGCGGCTTCGACCCCCTGCAGCAGAAAGACGGCGTGCAGGACCCGGCGCTGTGGGTGAGCCGACTGCACGAGCGCCAGCAGCAGGCCGAGCGCTTCCTGGGTTCGACGGAGACCACGCACTGCCGCAAGCAGCCACGCCCGGTCCGGCTTCACACGGCCGAAAACGACGTGCGCATCAAGCAGGAGAGGACGACCGAAGAGCCGTACGGCTGCTACGGGTTGGACGTGGAGGACGCGAACGGGGAACCCAAAGGAGAGAGCTTCGACTCGGGCGTCAGCTCTTCCGTCGGCACAGAGAACGACCCGTCGGAGCAGCACTTCATGCCCGGGTTCGGGCGCGAGAGCGAGGCCGAGGTCGGCACACCGGTGCACATCGACGTCACCGACTCGTCCCCGGAGCAGAGCCAGGAGATGGGTGAAGACAACAACAGCGGGGACGGGAGGGACATCGTGATGGACCAGGCGCCGCTCTCCAACCCCATCGCGCCCAGTTCGGTGCCCGGCGGGCAGCTCTACATCCGCCCGTGCGACACCATCGCCGCCAACCTGCGCATGCCGCTGACGCTAACCAGCAGCACCAACTCGTACCTGCCCACCCTGTTCGCCCCGCAGCCCTCAGCCAACGAGAACAAGCCGTTCCTGTTCAGCCTGCCGCAGACCGTCAGCTCCCAGCAGCCCCAGTTCGTGGCCGTGCCTCCCCACAGCATGACGCCTTTCCCCAGCGGCCTGAGCGGAGTGCCAACCGCCGGCGCGCAGCAGCAGCAGCAGCCCGCCTCCACCGGAGTGGTGCAGCAGGGCGAGAAGAAACCGTACGCCTGCACCCTGTGCTGCAAAACCTTCACTGCCAAACAGAACTACGTCAAACACATGTTCGTGCACACAGGTAAGCCCCGCCCACCTATCCCTCTCCATTAGACGCATGCATTTCATTCTCGCCCCGGTTCCCTCCGCTACGTCGCGTCCCGTTCACGAGAAGACACCAGAATTTGATCTTTTGCTGAATTTGGCCAGATACGATGGGAGTAAAGATGGTGTACGGTTAGAGAAGTTTGGACCTGACAGTTTGTTAGAGTTTATTGCTTGTTAAGGGTGGACTTGAGGACGGTTCAGGTAGCGAAACACACACACACACACACACACACACACACACACACACACACACGCGCACACGAGGCGTCACTCGTCAGCGAGAAGCCGCTACATTACAGACGAGGCGATCTGCTCATCATCGCGGTGTGTGTTTTGGATCTCAGGAGAGACGAGCGTTTCTGCGGGACAGCTCCGTCCTCACCCTCCAAATTAGGCTTTGAGCAAACTCATTACACAAAAACAGAACGCAATTAAAAAATGCTAAAACGCAGCCGTCTTTCCTTCCTCCCCCCGTTCAGACGCCGGCACGTCGAGGTGACAGCGCTTTGGGCTGAAAGCGCGTACGCCGGGCTTCATTAGAGCCGCGCACACTCCGTACAGATGGTAATCACTGACAGATCTGTGGGGCTTTTCCTGCGACGTGAAGGCTGTCGCGACGTTCCTTGTTTGCATACGCAAAGGAATTCTAGGCGAATTCGGGAGGGGGAGGGTGTAAGGAGGGGACACGCCAAGAACGGAACATTTACCATTAAAATACCAGCGACTTAAATTCGGTAATTGAGTGTCTAATTTGAATCTGGAACCGACGAGCAAGTCTGAGCCGCAAACACGAGTACTTTTCATTATATTTATTATCATTTAAACCTTATAACTGTAAAATCCAGGTTCCTGATTGGCTCCTGTTTAATTACAGATTACATAAATCCATAAACTCTGCCAGATTGTCAGACATTCCTCGACACCATTCAGGTAAAAACAGAGAACCGCGGAGCCATGCTTGTGAACACCAACCGGAAGTGGATTCCCGAGCACTTTCGCATTTAGCCACGCCCACAAAGCATGACAGAAAGCACCGTGCGGCTCATCAGGTACCTCACTACCAAGCAAACAAAAAAAAGGGTGTGCGTATAAATCAAACAAATAAACACACAATTTAAATTCGACGGTATAACGCGTAAATAAACCCGTTTGAATCTGAGTCGCGTTAGCTGGTTAGTGTGTTTTTTTCTACTCACTGGATGCCAGGTTTCCTGTGTGCGCTGACACCGGAGACGCCTTCGTCACAGCGATAACATCCCTGTGAAGAAGGCGTTGCTATAGAAACAGATGAACAAGAAGACGCCTTTATTCGGTACAGCAATGTGAAATTCTCCCGGCTGGTCACGAGGCTGGGGATACAGCGCCCCCTGGAGGAGGCACGGGTGAAGGGCCTCGCTCAAGGGTCAAACAGGGCCAGCCAGGTGGAGCTGGGGTCCGAACCGCCGATCTCCTGATCAGGAACCCGGAGCGTTAAGCCCTGAGCTACCACACCGACACTCAACACTGACGGGAGCAGATTAATATCTGAGCAGCTGACGATTAAGATAATGTAATAAATAAGAAAAGGTAACTAAAGCTGGGATATGTTTTAAACTTTAAGAAGTTTCTGGAAGGTTTCTTCCCCCCGCGATGTTTTAATTGCAGGAGTAGAGACGCCAAACCGAACGGCAGTTTTTAATCACGCGGTTTAGCCGCTAATGTTAGACATGTTGCGAGAGCTGCGAGAGTGAAGGTGAGCTGGAGAGAGAGCTCACACACTTGTTGCAACAACATGCCGGTGTGAGGTTTCTGAGATGTAAGACCGCGCACATTGTGGTGTGTGTGTGTGTGTGTGTGTGTGTGTGTGTGTGTGTGTGTGTGTGTGTGTGTGTGAGAGTGGAGTAGTTTCCAAACGCTAGCTAGCCACTGAATGCTGCGAGTGTTTAGCAGTCAAACATCACATTGTGCGTGTTACTGCGTTAGCGGCAACAGACCATCAAAATGTTTCTGTAATATCCGAATTTTCCTGTTTTTCGCTGATTGTGAGGACATTTAGACAGTGCCAAGGCTAACGCACACACACGCGCGCGCACATACACACACACACACACGCAGTGCGGCTCATCAGATAGGGAATGGTCCGTGGCAGCGCGAGCCGCAGAAGCTCACCGATGTCTCTGGAGTCACGCCGGGTCAGCTCCTTTACACCACCACGCTCTTAATTAAACTCTATTTAGGGACAAAAACACAAGAATTAACACTTCTCGGCGCTCCATTATCCGTAATTAATAGTCATTAAGGCATCGGCGGATCACACACCTTCTCGTCGCGGCGGATAAATATGATTAGCAGACACGACTGAGTTTGTGCCAGAGAACTTCAAAACCCTCCCTGAAGCCTGCCAAGAAAACTTCAGACAAACCCGGCGAAGACGAGCGCCGTTACTTACGCCGCCGCGTACGGCCCGAGCCCGAACGCACGCCAGGATTTACACAAACCTTCAGAACTCGTAACATACGGTCGTCTCTTAAATACGCTCGATACAGACCGACTCAACTCGCGCGTCTCTTCCAGGAGCGTCCACGTGAGAGCGCGCGACGCCACACGTCACGGACATTTCCCTCCACGAGTTACCGCGACCATCTACACATCACGCCCGAAACGTGCGAAACCCGTACAAAAGTAATGGCGCCCTGTACCACAGTAGCCGAGCTGCGCTACTTAAAAAATTTATACCGCCGTCATTCATACTCGCGGGGAAAATCCCAGACCTCAGACACGGAAGAAAAGTGAAAACGGAAGTCGGGGTGTCGTTTCATGATAAGATCATTGTGACTGACAGATAAAGACAGTAGATCTATTTTATTTGTTCTTCATTAATCACCCGGAAAAACAGGTTCGAGCGGCCAAAGTTTTTCAGAAAGCTTTCCCAGGAAAATCGACTTCGCGTTAGCGTGCGTCATTCATTCACCTTTCGGTCTCGTTTTTGACCGTTTCTGCTCACTGAAAGTTTCAGCTTTTTTTTTTCAGAATTTTTTTTTTCCTGCATAAAAGAAACGCGAAGACACTTTTGTCATTTACAGAGTTATGAGTCAAGTGTGATGAAAGTCAGAAACTCAGATGAGAATTTTCTGCTCAGCTCATTCAGGTCATACACACACACATACACACACAAACACACACACACACACAAACACACACACACACATACACACACAAACACAAGACACAAACACACAGCTTTATTAAAAATGTAAGACAACATTGACTGATCTGCTTTGATATTGAACTAAAACACAATAAATTCTCGACTTTATCAGCGTGCAAACTCCAAAATTAGAGACGGGAATCACCAGGGATCGCACGATACCGTAACATCACAATATCGTAACATCACAATATCATTACATCACAATATCATAACATTACCATACCGTAACATCGCCATACCGTAACATCACCATACCGTAACATCGCCATACCGTAACATCGTGATACCGTAACATCGTGATACCGTAACATCACCATACCGTAACATCGCCATACCGTAACATCGCGATACCGTAACATCACCATACCGTAACATCACCATACCGTAACATCGCCATACCGTAACATCGTGATACCGTAACATCACCATACCGTAACATCACCATACCGTAACATCGCAATACCGTAACATCGCCATACCGTAACATCACCATACCGTAACATCGCCATACCGTAACATCGCCATACCGTAACATCGCCATACCGTAACATCGCCATACCGTAACATCGCCATATCGTAACATTGTGATACCATAACATCACCACACCCACTGTACACACCGACAGGTGCTGATTCGATTTGTATTGCCGTTCTATTAGTATCATGATTTTATAAACATGAATGAATTGTTTAGATAACACCTGTAGGTTTATTGTGGAACTGCGACAATTTTCCCACCTCAAACGTAAACAAATTAAAATATATATATTAAAATTGTTGGTGTCGTCACACAAAAGAATGGCGATACATCGCTGAATGATTTTCTCTAATAATAGTGTTAGTAATGACCCGTGTTGGAGTGTGCAGTCGCATTGCGAGGACGCGTCCCGATCGGCTCGCTAGAGTCTCGGGTTTTTCCGTCACGCAGCACTAAAGTGAAAGCGACTCTCCCCCGTGTCCGGCCCGGGAATGTTATTTGGGTCTTATATAACACTTTGTCAGACTTTGACCTCGGGCTCGTGTGTGTGTGTGTGTGTGTGTGTGTGTGGGTGTGTGTGTGGGGGGGGGGGGGGAAGGGTGATATGAGATCAGAGTAACAGTGAAAGCCTGTGATTGGGCGGACGCTAATCAAACGTTAGCGTGGTGCGGAGACGAATTACATGCCACATGCGGTTTATCAGAAGAACAGAGCTTTTCTCCTGATGCTGTTCAGTCAGGTATCATTACTGTAGTGTTAATGAGGGAGCCATAAGAACAACATCTACTCGCACTGGAACTCGCTATTAACCCACAGCGTCACAGCAGGAGGGAAGCTATCACCTGTGCGTGCGTTTCCTCGGCGCTTGCTCCTTTGGCCACGCCCACCTGCACCAGCATCTGCTCAAACAGCTGTGCTTCTTGAAGCTTCACAGCCTTAATGATGAAGCAAAGAGAAGTTCTTTAACCCTCCTCTTTAACAGATCTTTCCTGAAAAAAAAAATGTGTGATGTTCTAGGAACAGCGATGTCACTTCCTGTGCTCATGAATATTAATTAGCATCGGCGCTCGTCAGAGTGCGTGCCGTACCGTGGCGTGTCTTATTTGCTTGTAACGATCCGTCCGTTTTTGTGTCCCCGCGCAGGTGAGAAGCCGCACCAGTGCAGCATCTGCTGGCGCTCGTTCTCCCTGAAGGATTACCTGATCAAGCACATGGTGACCCACACGGGCGTGCGCGCCTACCAGTGCAGCATCTGCAACAAGCGCTTCACGCAGAAGAGCTCGCTCAACGTGCACATGCGCCTGCACCGCGGCGAGAAGTCCTACGAGTGCTACATCTGCAAGAAGAAGTTCTCCCACAAGACCCTGCTGGAGAGGCACATGGCGCTGCACAGCACCGCGACCGGCGTCACCGGGGTCGTCACCGGCGTCACCGGGGTCGTCACCGGCGCCAACCCGCCGGGCCCCGCCTCCATCCCGGTGCAGATGGCCGTCCCCGAACCCGGCCCCGGAGTGGTGGCTCTGGCCATGCCGGTGGGAGGAGGCGGAGCCGGGGGAGGAGTCAGCGGGACCGGAGTGGGCGTGGCCTCCGAGGCGAGCTGCCAGGAAGCGACGACCTACATGTGCTCGGTGTGCCCGGTGAAGTTCGACCAAATCGAGCACTTCAACGACCACATGCGCAAGCACGTCTCCGACGGATAAGTACGGAAAAAAAATCTATATATCGTCAAAAGTTTTAAAAAAAACTTTTTAAACAACAACAACAAAAAAAAAAGAATGAAAAGAAAAATAATGGCACTAGAATTTTTTTTTTTTTTTTTTGGTTGGTTGGTTGGTTTGTTCGTTTGTTTGTTTGTTTGTTTTTCCCTAAAAATTGGGGGCATGAAGAGTAATGAGTATAGACACTGGCACATTGAGTTGAGTTTTCCCAGAAAACAAAAAGTTTTTTGTTTGTTTTGTTTTTTTGTTTTTTTTTTGGTCGTTTTATGTCGTTATTCTTAAAGAATTAAAAAAAAACCATAGATGGTGGCCTTAAGGCTGTGTAGTTGGAGAATGATCCACTGGCTGGATCCAAACTACTGGCCTCTAAATGTATGATTTCCTTACTGATTTATGTGTTGAACACTACCGAAAGGCCTGCGAAAGATACACACACTCACACACACATGTACACACACCTATATATGCGCATATATATATATATATATATATACAATATATACATATATATACACACACACACACACACACACACAGACTACTTATACACTTACACACCGTAGAGAGAGTCGTATCGTATCGTATGCGTGTGTGCGTACGGACATACGTGGCCGTGTGTGTGTGTGTGTGTGTGCGCGTGTGTGTGTGTGTGTGTGTGTGCGCGCGCGTGTGCAAATTTTTAAGCGTTTTCCCATGTAGACCGTGCTGGATGCCGCCGGCGTCCTGATTACTGTGGTAAACCTTTAACAAAAAAAAAAACAAGAAAAAAACCAACAAGAAGAAGCAGATGATCAGACTTTAGATTGGACGAGGAAGTTAAGACGGTCACACGTTTGCCTTCTTTAGATCAGATCCGATTCCACACCGGATTTATTTATTAAAAATCGATTCAGCTACACGCTACCCAGGTCCGCGCGCGTCATCGTGAGGGGGGGGGAAAAAAAACCTTAAACACACTTTACGGTGATTTTTTTTATTTTTCTCTCACTTTTTTATTCGTATTTATACACACACAACCCCCCCCCCCCCCCCCAACACAAACACACACATACACATACAACCCTTCCCTCAACCTCTCTCCCTCTAACCCCGCCTCTTTCCCATGATTCCCTGCAGACGTCTGGAGTCGAGTTTACACCGCGAGGGGTTCGGCCTTTATTTTCCTCGTCAGTATTTGAGCTTTGAGAATTCACTTATTCACTTTTTTGCGAACACTGCCACTGGAAAAAAACTAACAAAAAAAAAAAAAAGACTGTTATTCGATCTCTTCCTAAAAGTGACGAAAAAATGAATCGGATACAAAAGAAAAGAAGCCCAGGAACAACAGAGGGTTCTTTTTTCTCTCTTTTTTTTTTCTTCTCTCTTTTTAATGAATTTATTGTTATTTCACAATTTGTATCTTTCTCATCGCTCCACGATCTAAAAAAACAAACAAACCCCGAAACAAACGGAAATGTAAAGGCTGGCGCGGCGCGGCGTTAGCGGCTGCTCCGCACACACACACACACTCCCGCGTTCAGACTGTTACACCCCGACGCGGTGTGCTGAAGCTGTTCTCACTATTCGCACTACTCCACCAGCTGCCGACGCCGAGCCGCTCAGCGACCCGGACACAAATAACCCAAAGTCCCAAAATAAAGAAACGTGAAAAAAAAAAAGGAAAAGGAGTTTCAAAGGAAAAAAATTTTTTTTTTAAAAAGGAAAAAGACGAAGCTGCTTCCTGTTAGCGACGACGTCCGCCGTGACTCAGCTCTTTGGCCCGGGTGGGGCGACTGAAGTGCACTACTCCTGATCCCTAAGCCCCATCTAGTGGCTCAAACGGCCCCGGCGTGAGATTTATCGTTTCTTTCATTGTTTTCTTTTTTCTTTTTTTTTTTCTTTTTTTTCAGCCAACAGGAAGCACAAACAGTCAGAAAAGGAGAGAAAAAGAAAGAGAGGGAGGGAGAGAGGGCTAGGCGGGGAAAAAAACAACAACACACACTCACACACACCCTGTTCACTATCTTCTAGTGCACTTACTCTTTTAGGGAAAAAAAAAAGAAAGAAAAGCATTTTCTAAAACATTTTTGACTCATGAAACCCCACGATGCACTGCAGCAGGATAGAGTTTACCCATAATGCACCACGCATTGGCTTGTAGGGAAACCAAGACAGAAAAAATAATGAATCAGATCCTTTTTCTCTTTTCATTTGTTCGTTCTATTTGCTTTCGTTCGATCCGTTCCTGACTGAAGTGCACTACTTCTGATCCCTAAGCCCTACGTCTAGTGGCTCAAACGGACCTCGGCTCTCCGGACTGAAGGAAAGAAAGAAAGAAAGAAAGACAAAACTGGTGTTACAGGCTCAGAGCTCAGATTATCACCGTAGTAACAGTCACTCCTGACCTGAAGTGCACTACTTTCCACCCCTACAGCCTATTGAGTGGAAAAACTAGGAAGAGTAAACCATAGAGAGAGAGAGAGAGAGAGGTGTCCGAATCTTCCCACAATGCACTGCTGCGAGGTGTTAAACACAAACCTGCATTCCTGATTACGATGCACTCCTGTTCATCCCTAAACCCTGAAACATCTAGTGGCCTTAAAGAAGAATCTACAGGGTGCGTCCTAAACCTCTCACGCCCCGTCTGTCTCTTTATAAACAACAACAATCAGCGCGCGCTCGTAAAACCCCCACGACACCGTCGGCCCCGGCTGGCGCTCATCACCCATGATGCACTGGGGGATTCGGAAAGACGGAGAAAAAAGAAAACACTTCCTCATCCCGAGAGCTCTACGAAGGAGGCGGGACGCGCCACGCCCTAAACCCCCAAACCGCCCCGCGCGCTGTTTAAACTCCCACCATGCACTGCAGCAGGTGTGAGTACCCATAATGCACCCTGATCTCTTTTTTTTTTATTTAAGTCTGAAACAATCAAGTGCCCTACGTAGTGACACTCAAAGAATAAAGACACGGGGACACACAC
The DNA here is from genome assembly GCA_011419295.1 of Clarias macrocephalus. Lineage (NCBI taxonomy): Eukaryota > Metazoa > Chordata > Actinopteri > Siluriformes > Clariidae > Clarias > Clarias macrocephalus. The sequence goes on from JAAGKR010006162.1 coordinate 21,237, forward strand.
ACACACACACGCACTCTGTCCTAGGTCTAGTGCACTACTCTCAGAGCCCTGAACCTCGTCTGTCTAGAGCGCGAGAGAGAGAGGGGGCGTGTCCAGAGTCTCGCCCCGTTCACTACAGCGTGCACCCGACATTTCCCGTGTCCCATAATGCATTGCAGAAGGTTGCCAGTTTGAGTCACTAGATCAGCGTGTTTTCTGTGTGTGCGCGCGAGTGTGTGTGCGCGAGTGTGTGTGTGTGAGACGATGAGACAGAGGCCGTCGTTTCAGCGCCGCTTTCCGCTCTGTCCTCGTCCGCACGCTACGTTTTTTTACGTCATGAAATAAAAAGCAATCGTAATAAGAGAGAAACTTCATTCGAGATATAATTTGTTTATTAAAAAACAAACCAACAACAACAACAACGAGGGTGTTACTTTGCACACTTCTAAGCGCCTGTGCTTCACATGGAATCGTTTCACTGATGTGTGTGTGTGTGTGTGTGTGTGTGTGTGTGTGTGTGTGTGTGTGTGTGTGTGTGTTCTCCTGCTTGGTTTTAAAGAAAATGATTTCTCTTTTTTGTTTGTTTGTTTGTTTGAGAAAAAGGACTGCATCGTGTGTTTTTTGTTTTTCTCACGTCTTCGTTTTTGCACTGCAGAATCCGATAAGTGCACTACTGTTACCGCGGGAGAGAGAGAGAGCGAGAGAGCGAGAGCGGTGCGTCCGAACGAGTTGAGAGTTTTGTGTTGGAGTCGAGCGTCGTTTCTTTCTTTCTTTTTTCTTTTTTTTTACGCGTGATGATGATGATGATGATGATGATGATTAAGTGTTTTCGCTTTCGTTATTTTGCGCTCGCTCGTGTTCACTTTCGTGCTGTGTTTGTTTTGCTGGTTGTGTTTTTGTTTGTTTCTTTTTCCTATTTAAATCCGAACCATTGGTGTGTGTGTGTGTGTGTGTGTGTGTGTGTGTGTGTGTGTGTGTGTGTGTGTGTGTGTGAGAGTGTGTGTAATTAAATTTTAAAATCTCTCCGCATCGCCCACCAGCAGTCTCGTACTCTCTCTCTCTCTTGTACACACACACACACACACACACACACAATATCAGATAAACAAGACAAGTATCGTGTGTGTGTGTGTGTGTGTGTGTGTGTGTGTGTGAGAACATGAGTTGTGTCATATAATTCGTTTTCTATAAAAAGCCGATCGTGTTGTTGTTGTGCAGCTTTTTATTGTGTTGTGTAGAGATTGTGTGTGTGTGTGTGTGTGTGTGTGAGAGAGAGAGAGAGACAGACAGAGAGAGATGCCTGAACTGCAGGGCTTCCTTTGCAATGTGCAGTGCAGGTACTGCGTGTGTGTGTGTTTGTGTGTGTGTGTGTGTGTGTGTGTGTGTGTGTGTGTGTGTGTGTGTGTGTGTGTGTGTGTGTGAGTGTGTGAGAGAGAGTGTGTGTGTGTAGCGTATCCCCCAGCACAGATTCACAACTTCACAAGAACAATCACAGCAAATGAAATAAATAACACACACCCCCAGAGCGTGGCGCAGCGTCAGGCCTCGGACCACTCCGACACACACACACACACACACACACACACACACACACACACACACACACACACGCGCGCAGGCAGGCAGGAGATGATGCGCTTTGTTCTCTGTCTGCGCGCGGCGCTCAGGCATGTGCCGATGTTTTATTCTAATGTCATCATCATACAGTATTAATGGGTTTGAAGTCACAGCGCTGTGTGTGTGTGTGTGTGTGTGTGTGTGTGTGTGTGTGCACGTGCACACACTTCAGGATGCTCAGATTGATGTCACTTCCTGTTGCACTGAGATTGCATCAGACCCGAGCGCAGCGTGCTTTAATCAGACACATCGAGCGCGGGGGAGGAGGAGGTGTGTGTGTGTGTGTGTGGAAGGGGGGGGGGGGGGCGGCGCCCTCCACTTACACCCGTTTATTCAGCCCTTTAGCTCCGCCCCCCTCCCCCTTTTCCCATCAGCTCTGTTGAAGGAGTGAACCTCCGATGTGAGATTACAGGACACGAGACAGAAGAGCCGAGACGCAGAAGGGAAACGGGCATCAGACGTCTTTGTCCCGCCCACGTCCCCCTCGGCTCCCGGAGCCAATAAACACGAAGGGGGCGGAGCCGTGAAACAAACCCGTGATTTAATCGTCACACCTGGAGCTGCTGTTTCTGTGGCAAGAAATGACGCGTTTCATCTGCGATTCCACAAATCTGAACCTTTTAATAATGAAGATTCGTGTCTCTCACACACACACACACACATACACACACACACACACATCCAGGTTTAAAGCAAATAATGAGCGAAGTTTAAAATAAGACCATCACGCTGTGGGTGAGCGACACATGGGACTAAAACCAAAAACTATCAGAACAACAAAGTTTAAAACATTTAGCCGAATTATAGTATTGATGAAAAAGATTTTTTTTTTAAATTCATCAAATATTGAGCTTAAATTAAAGAAAACAATAAGTAAATTATTGTTATTATTATTATTAAGGTGAAATCCAGCAAAATTTAATTAAAACTGTTTTTTTTATTTTTATTAATATCAAGCTAAAATTAAGTAAAATAAAACAGAATTTGGGGAATTTAAGTAAATATTGAGCTAAAATTGTCATTTATTCTATTTTTTTTCCACACAACTATTATGGCAAGAATTTTTTTTATTTAAGCAAATATTAAACCAAAATTCCATTTCATCCAAATTTCCTCTTTTTTTTAGATTTATTCACCCGCAGCCAATATTTGAATTCAGTTTTATTGACAGTAAAATCCAGCAAAAATACTTCAAACATTTTTACTTTTATAAGAAAATATGCAAATATTAGGCTAAAATGAAGCAAAAATAATTACAATTACAAGACTTAAAAAAATCAAGCAAATTTTAAGATATAACATTAGGCAAAATACTACAGAATTTTGGGAATTTAAGCAAATATCAAGCTAAAATTGTAATTTATCTTTTTTTTTTTCACCCCAATTTTTTTTTTCTTTGACAAAATTTGAATTCAGCTTTCCAGACCCAAAACACAACGTTTTTTAGTTTTTTTGCTGTTAATTGTGTAAATGTTGACAGCAGTGTGTGTAGACGCTTGATCAGTAAAGGTTAATGTTGCAGTTGAAACACACACACACACACACACACTCGCGCGCGGTCGTGACGTCCTCAGACCCGCTGCAGGTGAGAACTTCTCGTCATGGAGTTAAACGAGTCCGATCCGCTACTGATCCTGTGATTCACACACGTGACGTCATGGCCTGCGCTGTGTGTGTGTGTGTGTGTGTGTGTGTGTGTGTGTGTGTGTGATGACGTGGTAGAGTGTGTGATGACGTGGTAGAGCCGATCATCAGCACATGCCCGGGTGTGTGAGACTCACGGGGACACGACCGCGGTTAATCACTCCTGCCTGCACACACACTCTCGGTCACCCGCTCACTCACACTCGCTCACACTCTCACCCGCTCGAGCCAATCAGAAGCCTGGATCACTCGGAGGCTCCGTGAGTCACTTTGTGATTCAGTTCCAGCCGGACCGTGTACTTGTTCATCGAGTTTGACACGGATCATTGGACGACCGTACACACATTTTTATTTTTTATATAAATGAATTACTAATAAAACACACACACACACACACACACACACACACACACACACCTTGACGATCAATGCATTTTGTCGGCCATCCTGTCTGTGCCCTTAAAACCAGCCTTAACGACGTTTAACACAACCAAAATGCACTACGCAGCGTAAAGGTGCTTTCGCAATACAAGAACGCCTATTATTCACACACACACTCACACACACTCACACACACTCACACACATCTCCGTGCTTTTCTCAGTACACTTCTGTATAATCACACCGCTTCGTTTTTTATCTACAATCAGCGTCGCACGTTGTCGCCGCGCATGTCGAGTGTGTGACGATTCAGACTCTTGGATTTCAAAAACAAAAAAAGAAAGAAAGAAAGAAAGAAAGAAATATATATATATACATTATACATACATGTAACTTCTCATCTGGTGTCTTTGTTTGTTTGTTTTTCCTCTTCTGGATTCTACGCTCTGGAGTCAGAACCGCCGTCCTTCTCGGCCAGGGCGCGGTGTGACGTTTGCTAACGTAGCTAACACATAACGGACGCTTTTCCAAAGCTAACAGGTTAGCATCTCGCGCAAACACACACGCGCGCGCACTTGTTATAGGAATTGCTTCCAAGCTTCAGACGAACAGCTCCGCCTTTGCACGCTAGGCCACGCCCCCTTTGTCCAAACGATTCGCAGAACAGGAGAGCTTCCGTTATCTGTTAGCCGCGGCAAAAAAAATCAAACGTCACACTCCGACTCGCGCTTGTCATAAAAAAATAATGAATAATAATAATAATGTAAAAAACGAACGAACGGACAGACGCTAGTTTGTTTGTTTGTTTGCTTGTTTGCTTGTTTGTAAATCAGTTGTTTTTCGGTATCACATGTTCATTATTATCTACACATACGCTTGTTGCATGATTTTCGTTTCTGTAGGACGCTGTACACGCGTGTTAGTGACCACACACACACACACACACACACACACACACACACACAGGTTTTTATTCAACATTAGGGAATCTTTCATATTTTCATATTCACAGGTTGAGGATTTTATCATTTATTCATTTTTTTATCTGGTAATGCAGTACAGGTGTGTGTGTGTGTGTGTGTGTGTGTGTGTTTGTGTGTGTGTTTGATCTTTTACATTTTTACATTTTCTTCCTACAGTAGCTGGTAGTTTGTTTTCTTTCGGGCACAGAAACGATATATAACTTCTACACACACACACACACACACCGCCTTTATCCGCTGGTTTAAACATCATGTCTCTCCGTTTCTTTTCTTCTGTTTTTTTTTTTTTTTTAATCATAACAAGCTGGTATATTTCATCTGTCCATACACACGAGACAAACAATCCAACGACGTTATTCAGACCCACCGGCGAGATGTGCAAGTGTCTCAGCAGTCTCACTTCTAACTCGGCTTTAACCCTTTCAGACCTCCGCGTTTATTCAGCTTCTCACTTCTTCTTCTCCTCCTGTAGATTCCCGCCGCTCGTCTCCTATCAGTTCTCAGCTCAGACGCATGAACCAGACGATCTGTCGACGCCGCTTCGTCCCGCAAACCCGCATACAGACGAGCGTCAGGGTCTGAACGGGTTAAAAAAAAATTAAACAGAATTCACACACACACACACACACACACACACACACACACACACAATCAATGCTGTACATACAATACAAAAATTATGTTTTAATAACAAAGTGCCTCTTTGTATAGCTCCAAGCATGAAAACTCGAAACGACTCACAGAACACCATGTGCTATAATAACAATCATCATAATATTAATAAACATAATAACTGTACAGTATTCAGTCGCTAACAAACCTAATCACTGCCTAAACCAATCCCAAGTGACGTTTAAAAGTTTTGACGACCAGCAATAATTAAACACACAAACACGCCGATTTCAAGAAGTAAAAAAATATATCTTTTTTTTTTTTTTTTTTTTAAACAAAAACAATAATTACCAATAATTCCCCGTCTTCTGCCTTGTACGCCTGACGCGAGCGCCGTGAGTAGGGGTGTGGCCTCCTTTAACCCTGAAATCACCAAAATAAAACAAACGCCGCTTTTGTATTTTGTAAATCTTTTCTTTTTCTTGTCTTTTTTTTTTCTTTGTCCAAAGTGCCCCAGTTTACTGTTTATAATATGAATATTAATATCTGACATATATTTATTTATTATGATTTTTTTTTTTTTTACGATAATAATAATAATGTTTTCTTCGTATTTTGGTCACGTGACTTCGATCTGCTTTACAACGTCAGCACTTAAGAGTTGAAGTTTTAGTTTCCTGTAGCGGAAGCGTGTGGTGTTGTACCGTGTGTGTTTTTTGGTGTGCGTGTGTGCGTGCGCGCGTGCGTGCGTGTGTGTGAGCGTATATTGTGAGTAGAGAAGTGCCGAGTTTATAACTTATAATGTGGAATATTATAGCGCGTCGGTACGGTTTGATGTTTTGCTAGACGGAAAGAGATCACGCTTTCACGTTTCCAGAGATCAGAGCTCGCCTTTATTACAGGAGTGTGTGTGTGTGTGTCTGAAAAACACACATACACACACACACACACACACACACACATACAAACACTCTATAAAATATATAACTGAACAGAAAGTAAAAGATCAGATCCCTGAATTGGTTTACGATATATATATCTATATTTATGTATGTATTCTACTTTTAACGTATAAATCTCGTACACTGTCAGTATTTATCATGTTGTTGAGAAAAAAATGTAAAATTCCTGAAAAGTGATTATTAGCTACTAAACCGGAGAGACACGTGAGGATACGTGAAGCCAGACATCTTTACGCACTCGGAGGACGGCGCTGTCGGCCCTCTTCCGCACCCCCGAGCTCGAACGCGCGCCGGATTCAGCAGACAGTTACACGCTAACAGACGAAAAACAACCCCGGAAAGAAACGTGAGTGTTAACGTGAACGTCCGATCGAAAGCGCGTACAAACGTGAGATGATACCCGAGAGCCTCGCAGGTAAAGGGTGAACCAACGAACGAGCGAATTACCGCCGCGACGCCGCTAAACAAACCATGGCACCGCGAGCGTAGCGATCAGACGGGTCGCAGTAGGGTCAAAGGTCGCGGCGGGATCGAGGCGCCATCACCTCACACGTTATTATTTTGAATTCACGTCCAGCTTCATCACATACACTTCAGCATCCGCAGTCCTGTAAATGAGACCAATCCAAAGACACACACACACACACACACACACACACACACATTGTTTATAAGCAGAAAAATCTAATCTTTATTCTCCACTTTATGGAGTGTACAGAGAGAGAGAGAGTGATGGACTTACAGAGGAACAGATATTTATAAAATACAGATGCAGATTATTCTTCCTTTATCAGAGCAGATAATAGTGCAGTAGGAGCTTGCGTATGAAATTAACACACACACACACACACACACACACACACACTTAATCCACTCTGACTCCTGCATGCTGACGCGGGCGTTTTCTTTCTCTCCCCGCGGTTTAATAAGAGGATTCGTGTTGTTCTGGAACAGGCATGTGGAAGTCGAGCGAACAAAACCCGAGAAAGAGATTAATACTAATAAACATCCAGCAAAACTGTAACGACCCGCAGCGAAGGATGATGCTGTCGCCCTCCTCTTCTCAAACACTCCGCAAAACATCGTCTGTCTAAACGAATAGATGCCATTAGTTTGGAATCTGGACGTTTGACTCGAGCTGGTCTGGCCGCGCCCTGCCACGCCCCGCCACGCCCCTGGACGTTAAAGACCTGGGACAATCACTGCATGCAGTGCATTTAGCCTAACGTTAACTCCTTATTTTATTACTAATAGTAATAATAATAATAATAATCCTGCAGATCCTCTCCATAAATATTTAGTTTATAAATCCAACCATTTCAACATTATGTTATAATAATAATAATAATAATAATAATAATAATTGGCCTGTTTGCAGATCTTGTTTTTTTATTATTAATTAAAAGTAAAAATTTAATGTTTTTTGAATAAAATAGCCTCTGAATAATTTATTTACATTTATTTTATTTAAAATTATTATTTTAAATTACTTATTTAGGTATTTTAATTTTTATTCCATTTTTAATTTAGAATTTTGTAGGCCGGGTGTTTCAGATGTTTTGTATCCAGTGAGCACTTTAACTGCAAAATAATAATAATAGTAATAATAATAATTCCACAGACCCTTTTAGTTTATAAACTATGAAATTTGTACTATTATTATTATTATTATTTATAAATTTGGATGTTTGTTGAAACTGAAGATCTTTATAAACATCTGGACTTTTCCCTTCATTCAACATCATTAATCTTTATTAAGTACAGATTAAATTAAGATTAAAAACCAGATTAAATAACTTCTTCTTTTAAGATTAATATTACTTTACTTTTACTTGAGAGTTCATCACTTTAAATTATTATTATTATTATTATTATTATTATTATTATTATTATTATTCTCAGTAACTCTAGTAGGACCTCGCGGCGAGGTGCGTGCGAGCTACCCGTGAGCGCCTGCTCTAGCGTAGCGTCCTGAGGGAGGTCGTGATGATCTGCAGCGTCTCCACCTGCCTGCGTCCGTCTCAGCGACGTCCAGCCCAAGTCTCGGTACTGAGCTCGAGGAAGACGCCCAGCTTCAGGAGGAAGATTGTACTCAAGTGCCAGCGCGCGTGTGTGTGTATGTGTGTGTGTGTGTGAGGCTGACAGATGGCTGTCCGTGTGCTGGTGTGTGTGTGTGCTGGTGTGCGTGTGTGTGTGCGCGGAGGTGCAGCTTCCCTCTCCCGCCCCTCAGCCTCTCAGACACGCCCCTCCTCCCACAGACGCACTCTTCCTCCAGCGTCTTTACCTGAAGGCCGTTCCCGTTTAACCGCATGCCATCTGCTAATCGCCGTGCCGTCGTTAGCCGCGGAAAATCATCATCTACAAATGCTCGGGATCAGCGCCGGATACAAACTCTTCATTCGTTTATTACTTTTGTTCAAACTGAAATCTGGTTCCGACACTCGGCGTAATCGTCTGATCGTGCCGGCGGTTATTCCTCAGCGTCAGGGGCGGAGCCATATGACGAGAATATCCTATCATAGAAACTAACAAACTACAAACAAAACTCTATTTTCAAATAACGACAAAACATCATCCAGTGACTACTAACCCGTCGATAAGTGTTAAAGGAAAACCTGCGGGAAAAAAAGTGTTATCCCCATATCAACACCGCACCGCCGTATCGCTCAGTCCCGCAGGCTCGTGCCGATAATCACGCGCAGTATTGTAGCTGCGGACGTGAGGAGAAACGCAATCGCAGTCACGACGTGGATCGTTTAAAGGAAAGGGGCGGGGCTTGTTGAATTCCTAGCTAGCAGTTTGAATAAGCTATAAGTCCAGACCTAGTGCTGTTATAAATCATAATCTGTCTGATAATTACAAACGAAAGAAAGATGGAAATGTTACACACTGCAGCTTTAATCGAACCGTCCTGACCGTCGCGGTCTTCACGCACCAGACGCAGATTCCCCGAGCGATACGTTTTTTTTCTCGCGTGTTGAACCAATACGCCAGGAGTGTGAGGAGAGGAGAGGAGTGGCCAGGCAGGTGGGCGGAGCATCGTTTCATGCGGAATCCAGCGTTTTCCGGTTTACGTGATGTTTAAGTACCGCGTATCCGTGTCGCGTTCGGTGTGAAAATTGGGTATTTAATGTCGTTCCTGGAGCGTGAAGACCGCGAGGAGCAGCGCGTCCCCAGTTCATGCTAAAAAGATTCGCTTTTATTAATAATCACATTTCCCCCCCTGAAGTATTATAATGCTGATTATTCCAGCGGTTTCAGGACGTCAGTCGTCAGTATTGTGGCCGAGCCGTTGTATCAGCGCTCCTTTTTTTCCCTTTTTTTTTTTTTTTTACATTTTTCCCCTATAATAACTTGGCCTTGAGAAAATAAAAGCAGCGTTAACAAGAGAAGAAAAAAAAACCCGGTCTAAATATCAATCATAGCTCACATTCCCCCGTCTAAATCACCAACATTCCTCGCTTCTCTCTCGTCTATTCAGCCCCCGAAAAGTTCAGCCCAGTTTTTTTATTTATTTTTCTTTATTTTATATATTTATTTTTACTTTCTGGACTTTAAACACTTTTAATCATGACACAAAAATAATCAATCAAACGTTAAAGAAAGCATTCCGCCAATCCGCCAAATTATTTAAAAAAAAGGAAATAAAAAGGTTTTTTCTCCGCATTGTAATGAACAAACGTCTTGTTTTTTCGGCAGATGAATGCGGAGGTTTTGTCACGCCCTCGCCAAATCACTGCACTTTTATCATCTGATTAAAAGATGAACGAATCGTCGATGGCGGTTTTGGAGAAATCAGCTCTGAATGCCGGCTCCTAAAAAGAGGTCCTTTTTTTTTTATTTCTGATTTTCATGGATCGTGCCGAGTTTCGATCAGGACGGGACGAAAAACATCGAACTCAGTGTTGAAGTCACTCCAGAACTCTAACGTTAACTCTTTTTATAGGCAGATTCAATCTAGTTTAATTCATCTAGTTTAACAGAATGTACACGTTTCACCTGAAACCAGATAACACTCAGGTTACTTAAAAAAAAAATTTAAAGTCCCAGAATGCATTGCAGCTATGTGGCGAGTTAGCGAGCTATAAGATGGCGATGTTGACGTTGGTGTTAGCGTGAGATCTTTGGAAGCTCCAGACGTCAGACGTCTAAGAGGAGGTGGGAGGAGCTTAGAAAGCACTACAGAACTCCAGCACTAAAGCGCCGCCGCACAGCATTGTGGGTAATGTAGGAAACCCTTTAACCCGACAACAACAAAAAACAGCAGCATTTCTGACACTGAGGATCGTCACGCCACGTGTTCAAGTTGGAGTTTAATTATATATATATATATATATAAAAAAAAAGGAAATGCCAGAACTTCACAGGGTCCGTTCGATGAGGTGGCGATGAAAAGCAGGAGGAAGCGTTCTGATCAGGTTTTCGAAGCTCGCGTTAAGGCGAAGCGTTGATCCGTGATGATCCCGAGCACGTCGCTCGTCCGGGCGCGTCCACCTGCTGCACTGAGCCACTAACACACTTCTACTACCTGCTTCTTCTGTGTCTCTTTTTTTTTTTCTCTTTTTTTTAAGATGTGCGCTGTATCTACGCTGAGCATGCTAACCTCATGCTAATCTCCGCCTCAGCTGCCTAAAGCTGCCCAGCTTCGTGTTGATCAGTAATTACGTTTAATTTCTATAACCAGAGCACATGGAACACAGCAACAGTGAAAGAGGCGTAGTTATTATTATTATTATTATTATTATTATTATTATTATTCCTGTAAACACCAAAGAACATCAGACGCCTTTGTAATATTTTTCGGCCGAACTTTAAACACAAACTTTGTACCAGAATGTTGGAACTTACAGAGACCAAAAAAAATTAATAATATTAATCCTGACTATTTATTAATTAAAAAAGAAAAAAATTAAAATCAGACGAAAAGAAATAAAAAAAATCCAAATTCAACATCTGTGCAGTGATTTAGGGAAAAAAAAAAAAAAAACATTTTTAGTCTCATTAATGCGCGTCCGTTTTCAGCCAACTGTGAGAGAGAAATTAAAAAATACTAATAATAATGAAATAATTAAATAAAATGCACTGGATTAGTGGAATTAATTAGTCACGCTCGTAATTTCTTCCTGAATATTTTTGTAAAAGCTGTTTTTTTTGTTGTTTTTTTGATCAATTAAAAAGGACCAAGCTGTTTATTTGTTTGCACATAATTATTATTTTTTAAATTATTATTCCTCTTTTTTATTTTCCCAAAAAACACGCCTGCATCTTGAATCTTCCCACGAATATAAAACGCGTCCGTAATCGAAACTCTAGTGCCTGTTCCGTGCATGTTTTCATGTGAGTTCGCTCAGTCTTATATATAGTATATACACACACACACACACACACGTACACGGCGACACGGATGCACCGACAACAACACGGCATGCGCCCGCGTCGACCTGAAGGACCAAACCGTCCCCGATTCTGTTTCCCGTTGCGTTCGCGTTTTCTCCTGTGACGTTTAGAAGAAAAAAAAAAAGATGATAAAAAAATCCATGAATATTATTCAGTCGTGTAAATACGTGGGTGGAAAACTAACGTGGATATGAGAGTAGAATGTAAAGCCCGTGGTCATTAGATAAAGGCAATATTATGGTGAAGCATGAGCTCATTTAGAGTTAATTTAGCGTACATGGGTTAGCTATTTGTCCGCATATATTTATATACATATATACAGACACACATATATCTCTATATTTATATCCATTTTACCCTGTCAGCGTCATCGCTTCCTGTTTTATGGTCATGTACATTAGAGTGCTGTAAATCTGGAGTCCATATTCCGACCTGTTTTGTTCGAAACGCTGTTTATAGTCGTATCTATCTACACGCGCGTATAGGCTATAAATACCGCGTATAAAGACAAAAGCACTTATACATCATTTACTTTTTTTTCCCGTTCGTTCTTCATTTTTACGATTTCCATCCTGGCCTCATGCTAGAAAGGTTTATTCGATGGTGCCGTCCGCTGGCAGGAGGAGTCGAGCTGTCGTAGTAACGGGAGGAGAGATTTCCATCGGACTTGAAAGAAATGAAAAAAAGATGTAAAGAAAGATCTAAGCAACCCTAAATGATGCTGCAGTTTGATTACTAAAAAAAAAAAAAATACAAGTTTTTGATTTTTATGATTCTTGTTGAAGCGCCTTTGCTTTGTGACGACTGCTGTTCCGAGGTTGATTTTGAGTTTTTTTTGTTTGTTTTTTTTCATGAAAATCGTGTGTGTGTACACGGCCGTAATGTTTTTTTTTTTAACTTTGACTTGTCAAACACTGGACTAAAGTGAGACACAAACAAGCAGCACAGGACACGGCATCACCGCCTCCGTCACGTCAAGAAATAACGCAGAAAAAAGTAACTAATTAAAAAACTAATTTTTTAAAACAAACACATCTGGTATTAAACGGATAACGAGGTGAGATGAGCGACTGAGGCATGTGCTGATAATCAGCGTGGCGGTCCATCACTGTATTGACATCATGGAGACTTTAAAAACCGTACTCAGCGTGCCTTCCTTATTTTTAACAAAAAACTAAAAAAAATAATAATTAAAAATAAATTAAACGAATCCCTGAATACATTTTTTATAAAAGTTTTTAATTTCTTAATTCAATAATGTTTTTTATTACAAATTAAATCAATCGATTTTATTTATTAAATTGCATTTTTCAGTCAAATTTTAATATTAATATTTTTTGGATTATTTTTGTTTCTTCCCCATGACAATGTATCGTGATATGAAAACTGAATATCAGCGCATGCACACATGTATATCTTTAAAAAAAAAAAAAAAAGAAAGAAAGAAAAAGGGAAACCACTTTTAGCGAATTTTCCGAAACCACTAAGGCTAAAAGTCGTCTCACGCTCTTTATCGCAGAACACTCTTCTTCTTCTTCTTCTTCTTCTTCTTCTTCTTCTTCTTCTTCTTAAACAACAACCCCGACTGCCATTTATTCCAAAACGAGATAAGAGATTTGCACTAAAACAATTGTCGGTCTTCTTGGATAAACAGCAATATCTACGTATCTGACAGAACAATTCGAGTAATTCTTATAGCAACGCGGGTGTGACGGACAGCACGCGCTGCCCGCGCGCTCGCACCTGCTGTGGGTTTGAGACAGAGATCTGAGAAAGACAGTCTTTTGAAGAAATAATTCCAAAAACAAACAAAAAAAAAAAAAAAAACAGAAGAAGGTACAGGCGTGTGTGACGTGACGTGACGCCCCCCGGAGGCTCGCGCCCGCTCACGCGGAGATCCGTACGCAAGGACGCGAAAAGGCAAGGGGAACGAGACGCATTAATACATTAGTACTTCCTGTTTCCTCGCGTGATCGTTTTGGCGGGAAAAAGAGAAGAAACAAACAAGCGGAGATGGTGGACAAGGAGATCTGGAGATTCGTCCCGGAAACACGGCGTCAGGCAAAAAAAAAACACGGTTTTATTGAGAAAATTTTTAAAGAATACACAACCTGCAGTTTCTCTCTCCGTCCTGGGGTCTGTACGCTACAGTATACAAAGGCGTAGTGCAAGTGTGTGTAGGTGGATCTTTTCCTTCCGTTCGTCGTCGTCGTGGTCGTCGCTGGTGTCTGTCGCCGCTGATGTCGTCGCTCCGTTCAATCCTCAGCTCCCGAAAGCGCAGACGCCGTGTTCCCGGGACGCCGCTCGCAAAAAAAGAAGAAAAAAAAAACACAACGATTTCATCTGAGTGTAATTAATGTGAACGCCTGTTTATAGGAAACACGTTTTCCTTCTTTTCTGCGTGCGACACACACCGTCCCACGCGCAGGCCGCCGCGCGGAAAATTAACCGTAAAGGAAACTCCAAAAAAAAAAAAAAAAACTTTACGTCATCTTTCCTTTACGGCTAATTTTTTTTTAGATCTACGCTCATTAATAATCGATAGCAATCATAAATAGTGATGAATTTTTTTGGATTTTGTCAGAACTAGTGGCTTTAATGTAACAAGCGCTTCGTGGTGTTTATTGAAAGGTGTCGCAAACAAAAAAAAAATCATAATAATAATAATAAAGGTGTCACGTCTCAAAATCGTCGCGTGTTAGAGGAAGCATAAGTATGTGCCTTCAATGTGATCTTTCTTGGTGAGCTTGTTATTCTCGAGAAGCTGAAGCCAGCCGATTGTGTTTGCACTAAAAAACCAAAACCGCTTTGTCGTGATGTAGGTGATTTAAAGCGAGCTTTGTCGCGTCACTTTAACCGTGTGCATGAGGGTAAAACTTAGGGCTAGAGCTCTCATAACGCTGATCTGTAAACTAGTGCAGCTTACGGAAATAAGAAAAATCATAAAAATCTAAAAAAAATAAAAATAAAAACAAAATTAAAAATAAAAACATTTCCAAGATTTCAGAAAAAAAAAAAATGAAAAAAAAACAGAATAATCATAATAAAGATTATGAAAAATATCTCTGCTTCGTTCTGTGTCGCATTCGGTTCAGAAACATCACATCCTCACACACACACACACACACACACACTCACTCACAGTTAGGCGTGTGCCGACCAGCACTCACAGACACACACACACACACACACACACACACACACATACCACCGCTGCACTTACCACAATCACACTTTTAACACCCAAAATATATCATCATCATCACACACACACACACACACACAATGTCGGTACACGCCTAACACACATCCAGCATAAAGAAAAAAAAATTAAGTTTTATTGTTTAAACACACACGAGGTCGCCTCGAGACTATTGGTTATTTTTGTGTTCTATTGTAAATTATTCTTTGTGTTGTTATTATTATTATTGATTATTGATTATTATTATTATTATTATTGATTTTGTTAGTGGGATATAAAAGGCCTCCATGCTTTGAGTCTTAGTAAAGCACCTTATCATGACTGAGTCGAGTCGAGTCGAGTCGTCTGATGCGTCTGATTCAGCACCTTACTACGCAGCATGATTTCACTTTACACCAGTCTCGCTCACAACAACAACATCATCAACAACAACATCAACAACAACAAGATAAACCTGATTATATTTTTACCGAAAAGGAAAAAAAAAAAAAAAAAAAATTCAAAGGGACGTGCCAAAGTTTGGAGGCGATCTCCCTTGTTTAGTTTTTTTTTTTTTTTTTTTTTGGTTGTTTTTTTGTTTTGTTTCATTTTTTTTTCTTTTTTAAAGCATACTATTCCTTTCATTCTCTTCTCCTTCAGTTATCGCAGCGCTACGTTCATGTAACCTTTCCTATAAACGTGTTTAAGGAAAAAAAACGTTCAAAAAATCAAAAAAAAAAAAAAAAGATGATTTCAGCAGTCAGTATCATTACCTGCCATTTTACAGTAAGCCCTGTATTTCACGTATAATTACCAGTGATGTGTATTTGTTATTATACAGAAAACTAGCTGTAAAAGCTTCATTATGTTACATAATATTGTGACTTTTTTTTTTTCGAAAAAAACTGTGAAGACTTATCTTGCATATACTTTATACAGAAGTATTAAGCCTTAATACAAAAGACTAAAAAAAGGAGTGGAAGAATAACTGATTGTCGCAAAAGTAAGGATGATTTTTTTTGTAAATGTTACCAGCACTTTTTTGTAATTTTCACTCTCTTGAGGTATTGTACAAGTTCACGCTGTTTGTGAAGTTTGAATATGAAGGAATAAAAACTAGTACTTTCCTGTACTTCACACACCAGGGTCCTACGTGTTGTTCTTTTTCAGCACACACACACACACACACATACACACATGTGATTAACGCTTTCATTCTCTGCTCACAGCTTACGATGTTACACGCCATCAGAGCTTATTATCAGTTATTTTACACACAATCCCTCCAGGACGCCTCCTGCTGCCGCGCCGTCTGGGTGACGCTGTTTTTCTCTCCTGATCCCCTTTTTCACGTCACACTGTTGTTTTGTTTTTGTGCGGGGGGGGGTTGGAGGGGGGGGCATTCGTTTGGGGGAGGATAAACAACCAATGTGAGGGCGATGCGTCGGTGTAAATACGTCTCGTTAATGAGCGACATGTTAAACTGTAAGTAAGTCGCTATGTTTTTTGGGCTGTCCACCGATACACGCCGTGACGTCTCACGCTCCACTGATGATGATGATGATGATGATGATCAGTCTAATCCAGACACCAAGCTAGACAGATTGGTTTTCTGACACACTCACGATGACACTTATTCTCATTTATACCTCGATACACATCCTGGAGAGGACACACACTGTAAATAACGTCAATAATAATAACACTGATGCGGCGTATCTACATCAACATCAACGTCAACTTTTCACATGTAAAGAAAAATCCCGAAACCCAGGATCCTTTATAAAACAAGTAATGAAATGTGTAAAGTTAAACTCGAACCGGTATTTGCATTAAAGAATAGCTGTCTTACAAAACTCACATATACGGTACTGTGCAAAAGTTTTTACCTTTTCTTTGTTCATTAATGTGTTTGTACATGATGTAATTTCAGGCAAAATAAATGAATAATTTTGTTTTTAATCTGCTTTGCATAACCCCTCCTCCGGCTCGACTTCTAAGCACCACCACAATTTTCAGAATAATTCCAGTGTTCTGTATTTTGATTGGATAGAAAGGGGGTGTTGGTCTTTGGCTACATTCCAGAACATTCCCCAACATGCTAAGACCTTATTTTAATTTTTTTATTTTTTTGCAGTGTTGCGGTGCCGTTTTATTAAGAAATCTAACTTTGGCTTGCAAATGTCTGTGTCTGTTTTTGTCGATAAAATGTAACGAATAAATGAAAGGGGCGTGTCCATCATGCAACAATGTTACAGTGTGTGGAAGTGGCGTCGCTCTCACCACACCGAGTTTAATGTCGAAATGTTTTATTCCTCTTACACCACAGTGACTTTATACAGTTTCTATTATCATACATTTTATCGGTTTATAGTTACCACTGGCACTGTCGCCTCCGTTACCACAGTCCGCCTGACTGATCAGAGCTGTGGTGTGAAGAGTTTTGTTGTACTGAGAAGAAAACTTTACCCACCTAATACCTGCTCATTCAGTCAAGCAACTATGTATGATGGACAGGGGTAAAAGGGGGCCAATACTTTGTAAGCAACAGATGGATTACAGTCGAGGACTGTACGCCTACGACGCGCCTGATGAAACGCTGTTTCGGTGCGTAACGCTAAACGATGAATATTATGAATATTATGAATATATTTCTGCAGACTTTTATGCGAATGATTTCAGCTAATTGGACCTAATGGCTCGGCTCCTCGTCCTGACAGAAGGTTACACTCCGGTGTTTTTTTTTTTGTTTTTTTATATCATTTTTATTTAACACTCATTAATGGATAATTCAGACCCAAAACATACACGGCAGAGAAGAATGTTAAGCCCACTGAATTCCATTTACATACGCACGCATCTCTGATCCGTCATTTCCATCTGCGCCTCGCTCTCCTGAACAGATGGCAGCGGGAGGACGAGAGCAGCGAGGAGAACAGGTAAGAAGAACCCGTGCGCTCTCGGCCTGTGCGCGCGCTCGGTACCGTCTGCCGGTCGCTCGGGGACTCACAACATTTCGCCAACTCTCAAGGAAAACATATTACATAGGACACAAATTAAATGTACACAGTTTACCACTTAACCCCACATGTAGATTAAACATGTGTTGTGTGTAAAGTTTGTTTTCTTTTGTTTTTCACATTCTGAAGCTAATGTAGCTGAAGCCTATAGCCTGCGGTGTAGCATCGTGCATTTCTGTCTCCAACAGAGACACGCTGATGTCTCTGAGCACGGACAGGACGTCACAGCTCCATCAGGTTCTACTGACCTGGATAGTTTGGAGTTCAATTTAAGTAAAATGAGCATTGCACAAGGAACTGATTTAAAGCCATCCCAAAAAAAATCACATCTACAAGCTTCTGTACCATAAATTAGATTCAGCTTTACAGCATCAAAGGAAAATTATGGAAATTAGTTCGAGATCTGCGAGAAAGTGTGTATGACTCAAAACGATCAGATGGTCCCTGATGGACGAGCCGAGGGCGACGGTGCCGAGGGACAAACTCTCTGAGTTGACAATAGGAAGAAACCTGAGGAGGAACCGGACTCAACACGGAACCCATCCTCATCCGGGTGATAACGGACAGCAGGGATTGATCTGACCTCATACTGTGTGTTAGGAGGCTGGAAGTTCAGTATAGCAGATGATGAATTTCAGTTAACATGCTGACAAGTTTGTTATTGGGGGCTCAGGTAGACTGTAGGAAACTCCAGTCCTGAAGTTCAGAGCCAGAAGGAAACACAGACATGAGGGCTCCCTGGGGTGTAAAGCAACCATTCACTCAACAACCATCAACAACCCTGTGTGATCCACGAGAGTTCAAGTCAAGTCGGCTTTTATTGTCATTTCAACCATATACAGTTCAGTACACAGTGAACCGAAACAACGTTCCTCCAGGACCGAGGTGCTACATACATGCAACAGTTGGGAAGTTGGGAAGACAGCATGTAAACATAAACGTTTACCATAATAAAAGAGATAAGAGAAGAAAAGAAGAAATAACAGTAAGGTTTGGTCACAGTCACATAATATAAGGTGATGTGCAGGTGAAACTCGAAAAATTTGAATGTCGTACAAAGTTCATGTATTTCAGTAATGCAACTTAAAAGGTGAAACTAATATACGAGAGAGACTCATTACATGCAAAGCAAAATAGTTCAAGCCCTGATTTGTCATAATTGAGATGATTATGGTGTACAGCTCATGAAAACCCCAAATCTCAGAAAATTAGAATATTACATGCAATCAATAAAACAAGGATTGTACATAGAACACTATCGGACCTGAGGTGTTATGGAAGACCAGGATGCTTCAATAGCGGCCTTCAGCGCTTCTGCATTGTTCGGTCTCATGTCTCTCATCTTTCTCTTGGCAATGCGCCACAGATTCTCTATGGGGTTCAGGTCAGGTGAGTTTACTGGCCAATCCAGCACAGTAATCTCACGGTCACTGAACCAGGTTTTGGTGCTTTTGGCAGTGTGGGCAGGTGCCAAGTCCTGCTAGAAAATGAAGTCAGCGTCCCCATAAAGCTCGTCTGTGGAAGGAAGCATGAAGTGCTCCAGAATCTCCTGGTAGACGGCTGCGTTGACCCTGGACTTAATGAAGCGCAGTGGACCAACACCAGCAGAGGACATGGTTCCTCAAATCAACACAGACTGTGGAAACTTCACACTGGACTTCAAGCATCTTGCAGTGTGTGTGTGCCTCTCCATTCCATGTCCAGGATCCGTCTGTGTGTGGTGGCTCTTGATGCGCTGACTCCGCCCTCAGTCCTCTCCTGGTGAAAGTCCCCAACACTTCTGAATGGCCTTTTCCTGACAATCCTCTCCAGGCTGCGGCCATCACTGCTGCTTACCCACCCTTTTCTTCCACACATTACCTTTTGAGGCTTTCCGTCCTTATGGAGGACGTCAATGATGGTTTTCTGCACAACTGTCAGGTCAGCAGTCATTCCCATGATTGTGCTTCCTACTGAACCAGACTGAGAGACCATTTAAAGGTTCAGGAGCCCTTTGCAGGTGTTATGGCTTAATTAGCTGATTAGAGTTGGACACTTTGAGCCTAGAATTTTGAACCTTTTCGCAATATTCTAATTTTCTGAGATTGTGGATTTGGGGATTTCAAGAGCTGTAAGCCGTAATCATCTCAATTATGATCAATCACGGCTTGAACTATGTTGCTTTGCATGTAATGAGTCTCTCATATATCAGTTTCACCTTTTAAGTTGCATTACTGAAATAAATAAACATTTGCACAATATTATAATTTTTCAAGTTTCACCTGTATATTTATTGCAGAGTTCAAGCAGGGACTCCGGCAGGACTAAATTAATATTAACTAACAGTACACTGAAACCCCAGCTATTTGTTAGCTACATTAGCCATGTAACCTGCCTAAGCTAACTTTAACTGATGTAGGGTAAAATGTGTACATTTCGTATTTCTTTTAAATGTTTCTGTAAATAGCATAACCACATAATCAGTGGAAAATAAAGAATTTGTGTCTTAGAATCAGCACAATAAGAGCACAATACAGTGGCCTACTGTACCTCTAACAGTGCACTTCATGTTTAAAGGGGGGGGGCTAATAATTTAATATAAATACTGCTAATACATTTTAGCTCTTTTTTTTTAAATAGTTTTTGTTCATGGGGTCAATTTAATTTTAATAGACATAACATTATATCTAACATACAATTTTACATTTATACAGGTTAGAAAATTATAATAAATACGATATTACTTCATTATTACTCCAATTCTATAAGATATAAACAGTTTGTGCTTGTTTATATATAGTTTTATAGGTTTTTTTGCACAAAAGAAAACAAATATTTCTATTTTCAGTGATAAAAACACTTACACACTTTTTACAAATAGTATAGTATTTAAAGATGTATTACAAAAAAAAGTATAATATGTTTAGATTTAAAAAACTGCAATAAATGAGTTTTATTTATATGACAATCTGGATTATACGAATGAACACGGATTTCACTTCCGCATACGTCATCATCCTGCGCCGACGCATCGCTGCCAATGGGAGAAGTGAACGAGGTTAAAGTTGCTTTAACAGCGGTGGTTTAAAGCGTTTTTGTCGTCAGGCCGTTCATTTTAAAATAAACGAAAATATGACAAATGTCTTCGTCGTTGTTTAGTTTATGAAAATGTCGGCTTTGTGGCGCTGGTTTGTTTAAAAACGTTTAAACACCGCCTGCTTTAGAACTTTCCAGTAGCGCACGTGCGGCGGCGCCTCAGCTCCAGCATGGACTCCAGCAGAAGGTGATTATCTTCTTAATCTGATTTAGTTCAGTATTATAACATGGTTTTCTCTCTTTTGTGTTTCTTATTCTAGTTTTAATTCAGTATTATAAGATAGCTGACACTCAGGCACGTGTAGTGTTTTTACACACTCAAGAACATGTGTTATGGATTTGTGTTATTAGTCACTGCAGCCAGGGCGCGCGCGCGCGTGTGTGTGTGAGGGGGTTAATGTGACTGTGAAGCTAATGTGGCTAACATTCTCTCTCTCTCTCTCTCTCTCACTGTCTCTGTCTCTGTGTGAGAGGTGTATGGATGTGAGAAGTGAAAGCAGTAATAAACAATTTTGACATGTCAGTGAGATTATAATATAAATTAGTAATAATATTATGAACATTAGTAATATAATTTATGAATATTGTTGAATAAATAAGTCTTTTTATTTTTCCCGCTGAAAAACATTTTGTCTTTTTTCGTAGCAAACTTGTGAAAATGGCTGCAGTGCTGGTGGATGATGATGACGAAGAGTTTTCTCCTGATGAGGAGAATATGATCAGTGCCAGTGAGGATGAGGTAAAACAAACACACACTTTCTGTCTCTTACTAAATTAAAAATCCCAACCGTTCAGTAATAAAGCATCGGAGCATTATTAAAATTAACATACCATATATAATGTGTATTTGCATTAAAAAATTAAGAACCATTTCTTTTATTTTTTCCAGACTTTACCCTAATTTAGTCATATTTTAGGGATTTGAGATTCAGCCTTGTGTTTGAAGCTGGTTAAAGCAACACTGACTCAATTCAAAATGACTTAGAAGCGATTAGGGCAGAGACAGCGTGTTGTTTAAGACGACACAACGTCAGCTGTGCTTTCTTACTGAAAGTGCTTCTGTGACTAGTTGTGAATGTGGGTTTTGCACTCGGGGAACAAATCTCGTACAATCAGATTACTCGGTCGGGAAAACAAACTGTTGTATAATACACAGTAATTATGTGGCCTGCACAATTTGATAAAAAAAGGATAAATCACATTTCGATTATTTTTACACACATTATTTTGCAATTACGATATGTAAATGTTAAATGTACAATTTAGTATTCAGTCGTATTTATTGAGGCTGACGGCAAGTCAGCTGAAAATCAGCTCAAAACGTCAGAAATGATCTCATTAAGAGGATGTATTAAAGTATTTAGCAACTCGAACGTATTTAAAAATAAATAAATAAATAAATAGTAGTAGTAGTAAAGTATTAAATAGTAATTATTTAAATAATATTCTTTTAATGACTGCTGTGTAATTCGTTACCAAGGTGTTGAAGTTGTTCTCATGGCGATAAATTTCCAGAATAAATCACATCATGATGTGATTAAACAATATGTTAAACTTGTGTTGATGTCTTGTTTGTATTTGTGTAACACATATAACTGTATGTGTATTTGTGTGTGCGCGTTTGCAGGAGAACAGCGATGATGATCGGAAACACACCAAGCTCCTGGAGGCCATCAGCTCTCTGGGAGGGAAGAGAAAGTCAGTGTGATTTTTCTGACCTCTGTGTGCTTGTCTAGCTAATGTCGGTGACTGACAGATGGTCGTCATGGTAACACGTCATTCTCTTTTCAGGAGGATGCAGGCGGAGAGATCAGAGGCCAGTCTCCAGGTCTCGGAGTTCTCTGTGAATGCAGAGGGAGCGGGAGAGAAGGTCGAGCTCTCGGACCTGCTGGGTTCCGTGGAGAAAACGCCCGGAGCGCCGAAAAAGACCAAGCAGCAGCTGAGGAGCCTGCAGAGCTCGAAAGAGACGCTGGAGCTCCCGCTGAGCCGGCAGCAGACTGAGAAGGTTGTGTTTGCGCTGTGTTTAACACCTCCACACAGTTCAGAGACTAGGGTGCCAATACTTTTATCTGTAGTCTGGAGGGAAAAAATATATATAAATATGGAGTGCGTAGACACCGACACAGGAAATTACTCAAGCTGTTCGGAGTAATAATAAAATTTAATGATTTTAATTGGCTTGTAGAAACAAGTCCCACCTTCTCTGCATACTGATTGGTCAGTGATAGAAAAAAAAATTTTTTTTTATAAAGCTTGTTTAAAAAAAAAAAAAAAAAACCTTCTCTCATACTTATGAGTGTGTGGTGTGTGTTTGTGTGTACAGATCCAGAGGGGCGTGGCGTACGAGCGCAGCAGTAAGGAGGTGTCCCGCTGGGAGAGTGTCATCACACAGAACCAGAAGGCCGAGCAGATCGTCTTCCCTCTTAAACAGGAAACAGCCGGACCCAAACGTGTCGAGCAGGTGGTGGCCGGCTGGAAGGTGTGTGTTCTGTCCCCTGAGTGTATCTGTGGTTTGTGTGTGCGTGTGGGCGTGTGTGTATATTTCATCATATTTTTAACGGTGTTTACTGAGAAGCAGATAAGTTGCATATTTTATAAATTTCATAAAAAATAACCATAATTTATTTATTTTTGCAAAAACGTGGCTCCTAAAATGTAAAAACGTTTATATACAGTATATGTGTGTCACATATAAAGTGTATGCACAAGTGTACAGGCAGTTTATAGGGTGGTATATTGTATATTCTTAGTAAATGTTTTTCTTTTCCATTTTTTTTGTCTTTATTTGTCTCTCTGTTTTTGTCTCTCTCGCTCGCTCTCAGGCTCAGACTCCTTTAGAGCAGCAGATCTTCAGCCTTCTGCGCAGTAATAATCAGCCGGTCACCGACCCTGTGTTGACCCCTGTGGAGGAGGCATCCATCCGGGCCATGAGTCTTGAGGAGGTGAGTGTCGGTCATATCTTGAGCGTTTAGGCCACGCCCTTATCTATGTGTCCGGAGTATGGAGGGGGGTTGTGAAGATGTAGTTGAATGCTTGGGGGACAGTTGGACGCTTGGGGGGGGTGGGGGCGGGGACAGTTGGACGCTTGGGGGGGGT
>JAAGKR010006163.1:0-37216 GCA_011419295.1 Clarias macrocephalus
CACACACACACATACACACACACACACACATGCACACACACACACACATGCACACACACACACACATGCACACACACACGCACACACACACACACACGCACACACACACACACACGCACGCACACACACACGCGCACGCACACACACACGCACACGCACACACACACGCACATGCACACACACACACACACACACGCACACACACACACACGCACACACACACACACACGCACACACACACACGCACATACACACACACACGCACATATACACACACACGCACATATACACACACACGCACATACACACACACACGCACATACACACACACACGCACATACACACACACATACATACACACACACATACATACATACACACACATACTGTACATACACATACATGCACACACACACACACACACACACAGTGAATGACATGTTGGCAGCCGAGTCAGCAGCACTCTGGCGGTGGCGTTTGGAGTTGTGTGTGATAAATCCCATGCAGAGATCTGAGTGTGAGCTGACAGGCCTGGTTGCGCTCTGGCGTGACATCATCGGCTCGTGCGTTACAGCGTGGACGCTATGAAGTCGGATGACAGCCTATTACACATGCCATTACCACGAGAGAGGAGCTCGGGCTGCGCTGCACTACTTCACTGAGCTGCAGAAGATTGTGCGCGTTTCTTAAAAACGCCTGGGACAGAACATGTACAAGTGCAGTGTGCGGGTGTGTGTGTCTGTGTGTCTCTTTGTGTGTCTGTCTGTTTGATTTTTACACGTTGATTTTTACAGTGCAATTTTACAGTTATAGTTTAGTCAGATAGTTATTCCAAATTAAATAATTCGTAACAATCATTAGTATTTTTAATGAACAAGTAATGATCCATGTTTAATATCGAGTGATTGGTGAAACTTAATTTATCGTAATCTCAACCTGCTTCACATGTCGATATATAGACAGATGAATTAGCTATACTTTACCCATATGAGGGAAGGGAATCACCAGGGAACAGCCGATACAATGTTATCGCGATACCTAAGAGCCGATTCGGGTTGATTTGATTTTATCAAGTAATCTTTACGATTCTAAACAAACTTGGCAAATAATTTGCTTGTGGCTGACAATGTGCGTAAGTAGTTCAGAGTGCTCCATCTGTAGGATTATAGTAGGAACTGCAACATTTCACTGCCTCAATGCAAACATATTTAAACAAAAAAATATATTAATAGAATATTTCTTTGTAACCAGTGTAGCACTACATGAATCGTCGCACAAGAGAATCACAACGCACCACTGAATTGATCTCTATTAAATATATTAATGAATCATGTAAATTTGATAAGTGCAGGCCTCCAAGATGAAAACGAGCACTGAATGTTTTTTGTTGTGGTTAAGACTTTGGTCAATAATCAAAAGTTCTAAGGTTAACCAGGGTGTATATACAGTATATATATAAAAAGAACCGTGACAAGCAGATAAACAAAAAAAAAACAATGATTTTTAATAGAATAAAACACGACAAGGGCGTGGAGTTACCATGATAATGCTGATTCTCTTCCTTTCCTGTAGTGTTTTTTTTTTAAGTAATTGCTTACACCACAACGGTTTAATGCCAAATATAAATATTGTAAACTTCCATTCCTTTCGACGTCTCGCTTTTCTCAGTTTGTCACATTACTGAGAAAACACACTAACAGGCGAGACGCCTTCTGTGACTTTTCAATAAACACTTTCTCCACAGAAACCATCACTACTGGAATAATTAAACATTTCACTTTTTAAAATCTGTTTCTGTTCCAGCTTAAATTTCTCGCCGATAATGGTTACTATAAAAACGATAACGTATTCAAACGAGAGCATTAATATAAACCTTTAAATTTTATTGTGGTCCTAGAAAATTATCCAACAACCAATCAGAGTAGCGCTGTAACATACAGTAAACCTATACATACACAAATATTCTTCAGAACCTTCTACATTGTATATAAACCTCCAGCTTTTCAGGGTATGGGATAAAAATAAATAAATAAATAAATAAATAACATTTTTAATAGGAGGAACAGTTAAGAGTCTTTTTTCTTCCTCATTTAACAAAATCCATCACTGCTCCTGTCACTCGACTCAGTCCACCATTCCATACAAACCTGTGAAACTGTCAATCAGAGTCTCTGCTAATCCAAATGGCATCTGTTTGTTTTGCTTTTTTTTTGGCATAAAAACAGGTAAAAAGAACATCTGTACACATCTGGATCATAGTCTTATTCTGAAATTAAACAGTAAGAGGAAACTGATGCACTAGCTACTGTAGATGCTTATTTGAGAAAAATTTGTGGTAGTGAAAACCTGTAATGCAACACATGAAGCCGTGGGGGCGATGTTGTGCAGTTACACCTGCGCACAGGCATGCACACACGGGTGCACACTATGAAATATTAGTCCGCGTTCATGTTTTGTGTAGCAAGACTACTTATCAAGAGTAAAGAATGAGAAAGGAATTTGAGAGAATTTGAGAGATGTCAAATTGCGTTAAAGTAATTTTTAATCAACGACAAAGATGAGCCTGTGCGTTTTCTGTTTAAAAAAAACGAAGCGGTCCGTCATATTTACATGTGGCACTCGTGTACTGTAAAGAAAATGTGACTATTTGTCTTCCTAAGTTACTAGTTGAAATTCTTGAATGTTATTTGAAAAATGGCAAAATTGAGACATAATCATTACTCAGTTATTTGATTAGATGTTTTAATACAAATAATAATAACAATAATAAATGTAACAAATTATTCTTAGCACTTAGGCCAGTCTGAAAATTATACATAATAGTCAGAGACAGAAAGGAAATCAGGTGCCAAAAAAACAAGGTGGGATGGGGAAAAAAAATATTTTAAAAAAAAAAAACATAATTTATCATGGTATTATCGGAAAATCCAGGCGAGCTAATCAAGGAGCGCTGAGTGACTATTTTTTGCCTTATCATCCAAAGTGGTGGAAACGGAGAGGGGTGAATTATCAGGCGGCTGCAGATTGCCAGCCCGGAATTTTAATGGTAATAATCGGGGGGCCTCTGATGGTATATCTGGCAGCTCCTATCTTTCCCATTATCGCCTTCTATCGCGCCGGCCATCGGAGCAAATTAATGGCGCTCTTTCGCCATCTCCTTTTTATCGCCGCTCCGAGAGCAGCCCCGGGGATAGGAATAAGCAAAATATTAAAATGCTGCATGAATCACAATTTTAGATAACGGGGCGGCCTGAAAGTTGTGGGAAGAAGGGAGGGAAGGAGGTAGAGCAGGATGAGGTGGGTGTTGGGGTTATTTTAGTTTTTTTGTCCTTCAGGATGATTCTGCGGTGGTGACTTTTTTTACTGCTGTGAAATTAGACCTTCTTTATTTCAAATATACCGTGTGTGTGTGTGTGTGTGTGTGTGTGTGTGTGTGTGTGTGTGTGTGTGTGTGTGAAGGAGAGTGTTAGTCAGAATATCCATCATTGCATGACATGTGTACTCTGTACATGTGAACTCCCCTTTATTCTTTATGCTTCATCTTCGCAAGCACATTTAACAATTAAATTGCTCGCCAGAGCATCAGAAAGAGCGCACGTTCTTGCTGGAGCTGAGAAGATCGTCTCTATTTATTAATTTTTTCTTTAATTTACGCTGTTGTTGTACACATTTACATGTAGTACAGAATCTAGTTTCATGTGAACAGAACAGCGTCAGGGAGATAACTCGGTGTAGTTGTACGAGCGATAATTCTGCAAACACATCGTCAATGTGTGCAGCAAAACCAAAATACATTCCTCATCACGTTGATCAAAAAAAAATCCAGATATGAATTAAACCGGATGTAGCATTCTCTATGTGAGGAATTAGCTGAACTTTTTTTTTTTTATTACACACCCGCAATAACGATGACTAAATAGAAACAAAGCAGTGCACAGAATCCGGACTGAATGTAAAAAAAAAAAAAAAAACATGCACAAATGCAAAGCAAACACTTGTACAGCTTAAACGCTACTGTAACACGATCGAGCAGTCAAGTAGTCGTGCAGGACAGTTCCACCTGTCCCTCAAAACACACATACACCCACACTCACACACACACAAACACACACACACACACACACACACACACACACACACACACACACCCCTCAAGGCCCTGCATCACACAAGACAACATGCACTAATTACTAATTCCAGTAATCTCGCCAATCAAACAGTCACTACATCCAGAAACCTACATCAATTACTACGTCCTAAGTAAACTAATCTGACATATTTAATCCGGCTTTATCGCATTAATCTTAGAGTTTAGTTTCAAAACCAGATGCTGAATCGATCACCCCGAACATCTCTCTTTCTTTCTTTCTTTCTCTCTCTCTCTCTCTGCTCTCTCTGCACAATTTGTGCAATTGTGTAATTGTTACAGAAGCTTACTAAAAAATATACAATGCTGAATATGAAAAATGAGATGTAAATAAGTGTAGCTTGACATTTACTCACATTGTTAAAAGTCAACCAGAATTATCAAAAAACAACATTAAAATAATAATGATAATAATAATACAATGAAAAGGTGTAAGGCAGTCTTGTTGTCAGGTTCAATAATAATAATAATCATAATAATAATAATAATAATAATAATAATAATAATAATAGGAAGGAGAGAAGCATTTAAATATTATTGTGATGTATACAGCTGCAATGAATATTATGCAATAATGACAGTAACAATTACACTATGTACATTGTGGTGTATTTTTAATAAATTAAATAACAACCACCATGTATTATTATTATTATTATTATTATTATTATTACTACTACTACTACAGGACAGCCCGGCTGTATTCACTCTTTTCATTTGATTATTATTATTATTATTATTATTATTATCAGTGCTGAAATGATTTCTCCAAATGATATTATATCTCTCTGTATCTGTGTGTGTTACAGTTCTTAAGCTTACTATAAGATTTATATATAATGTTCTATGTCATTTCTGTGCCCACTAACAAACTACTAATACTAACTATTACCAAATACTAACCACAATAAGCAGGTTATTATTTCTATATAACAATAAATAAACATAAAAAACAAACACACCAAAAAATGGAAACTGGTTTTCTCCATAACTCAGACACTACAGTAGTGAAGCTCAGACAGAGTGTTATTTCTACAGTTATTGCTGAGCAGCAGTGGAGTTTATCTTAGCTGAGATAAAGACGTTTACAATATTATTAACAACAACAAAAACAACAACAACAACAACTGCACCTGCCGACTCCGGCGCTTAGCAACTTATTCGCTCTTTTTTCTTTTTTTTTTTTTAGTTTGTTTTTGTTTTTCTTGTTTTTAACTACCCAACTTTGCTCTCGGAGAAGGAAAAGCAGGAGGCACTTACGCTTAATCTGCCGCGGGTTGCTCTGCTTTCTGCGGGACATGGCTGCTCTGAAGCCGGCTCTAACACTCGCACAGAGCCGGGAGACGGTGCATCCAAGAGCCGGAGACTCGCTGCAGGAGAGCGGGAGGGGAAACGAATGACGGCGCGCGTGTATGCGTGTGTGTGCGTCTATGTGTGTATGTGTGTGTGTGAGAGAGAGCACTGTTTCTTCTTTTGCCTCTCCTCCTCCTCCTCCTCTCTCTCTCTCTCTCTCTGTGTGTGTGTGTGTGTGAGGTGAGGAGGCTGCACGGTGCGCCGCTCCGCCGGAACTGACTGTCGAGTTGAAGGCGTTTCGCGGTTTTGTTTTTGAACACAAGCTTTGGGCCTCGGCGGGCACCGTAGCCGAACTTCACTTATAAAACTGCGCGTGATTGTTGTACTGTGCAGTATGTAGCTGCCAAAGCTAATGCAGTTTGTTATGTGGTACCACACATACGTTATCTCGTTTTCACCACTTTTTATTCATGACCACTATCAGACTATGAGTCTGTTTCAGTCAATTGGAATCTCACTTGCAATAAACAAATTAATATGTAAATCAATAAATAAAGCTATAATGTCACAATTATGCATTTTGTATTTGCATTGTCATATCGGTCCCTCAGGAATTTGTTTTCTCGCCCGTCATGCGTAAGGCCCGGGTTCGATTCGCATCCACCCAGTGCCCAAAACCCCAAAATGTTTGCGGTCTCAAGCCTGGATAAAATGGGAGGGTTGTGTCAGGAAGGTGATCCGGTGTAAAACCTGAACCAAAGTTGTTGTGTGGCTCAGGTGGTCCACTGTTGAGACCCCTCAATGGGAGCCGCTGAATCTAACTAACAAATATTTCCCCTCGCACCTCCAGGGTCGAGGGTTCGATTCCCAATAATTGTATAGAGGGCATTTATTCATGGTCACGCTTAGATGGAGTCTGGTTCCTCTCTTTCTCAGGGAGAGTTCCCATGAAGCTATAACATCATATTTATGCATTTGCACCTCCAGGGTTGAGGGTTCGATTCCTGCCTCAGGGTGTTCGTGTGTGTGTGTGTGTGTGTGTGTGTTTGTGCATACGGTGCATGTTCTCCTTGTGCTTAGTCGGTTTCCTTAGTATCCGGTTTCCTCCAAAGGACATTTTTCCAAAGACAGGTACATTAATCCAAGTTAATTAAATTTTATTTGTTTAGCACTTCTAAAAATGGTCATTGTTTCAAAGTAGCTTTACAGAATTAAAAGAAAATTGAAGAAAAATTAAGCTGTGTGCGCGTGTGAATGTTAACAGGAGGTCTCACCACAGTCGTAAAATAGGGATAAATCCCAATGGTAATTAACTTTGGCCTCTACGGTCCCTAGTTGGACTATAGACGTTGATGGATTTATGTAAAGCTACTTTTTTTGACAAGGTTCATCCTTAGACGTTATACAAAAACGTTGAACTGAATTAAGTTAAACGTTTAACAAGTCTTTACCAATCATTGCACTTTTCACTCATCCCAACAAACTGGTTATAAACTTATTATTGCTATTACACACATATTTTAAAGAGTTATTCTTGGTAGCTACAGATGGACTGTAGGACACATTGAATTGTGCAATTAAGTAAAAGCAGCGACCACAACAACAACAACAACAACAACAGTCAGTTGTTATGTTAAGACACGAAGATCAGCTGTTCTGAAATAGTTTTTTTCCAAAAACAGTATTGTCAAGTGCATTTGCAAACCCCACCAAGCACCATGATGAAACTGGTTCTCATGAGGACCGTCCCAGGAAAGCAAGACCAAAACTTACCTCTGCTGCAGATGAGAAGTTCATTTAGAGTTACCAGCCTCAGAAATCACCAATTAACAAGCAGCACCTCAGATTAGAGCCGGTATTACACAGTATAAGTAATTGACACATTTTAATAATCAACAGTTCGAAGAAGACTACAGCATATTTTGCATTGTTTTACAATGTAGGAAGAACTAAAAATAAGGAAAGACAATGGATCTTGAAGGTGTGTCAAACTTTTAACTGGTCCTGTACATTCATAAACATAAACATAAATGGTGAAAAGGGTGTAATTTCTGTAGGGGATTGATTGCTGTCATGGCTAGACTATTTGTCTACTTAACCCTTAAGAACACCACTGAAAATTAACTAGGCTGAAGGCACCATATTCCATCTAAACACCACAGCTGACTAATAGATCAATCAATCAATGATTAAATTAAGATTTTTTTTTACAAATGTAATTATTTTTGATAATTCATTAAAACTTATGGAAACATTCACATACTGTATGCAATAGAAAGAAGAAGCCAGAAGCTGATAGAAGAAAAAAAAATTGAATGAATGAATGAACCTCAAGCGCACACTAAGCACAAATTTAAAATAATGTATAATGAATTGTCTAAAGTTAAGTCCGGAGTAAATGATTTTGGCTTTTACAAAAGAATTTGTAGAATTAACAGGAAAATATAACATATTACTTGATTTTCTTAATCATGAATAAATAGATCAATTACAAGAGCATTATAACAGTTGTAAATACAAATTTAGCAATAATCTCTCTAACAACCACTTTTAATGTAATACTCCCACAAATGAAATAAATCTCATCTTACATTTTTGGGAAGTTAATACACTTTTGAAAGCTGATGTTTTCCATCTTCCCACAAATGTAACAAATCTCTGCAAACGTACTTCCAACTGCTTTTACGTTTGGAAAATGTATTATAGTATGTTTGTGTTATAGATTTAGATTATATTTGTGGTTTATTATTTTTGTAATTAAATTTTTAAAGGTAAACTTGCACATTGCTATATGTGTCATGACGCGGATTTTACTCATCTTATTGGGTGTGGAATAACTGTTAATAATCTGCCAGAGTTTATCCAGGGGAAGAAAATGAAAATGTCATTCCGGCTTGGGAATATGATTGGGGTAAGAGTGGTGATTTCTAATGTGTGTATTCTAATGTAATGGCATTCTAATGTGTGTATTATTGCATCAATAAATAAAAAGAGCAATACCTCACATGCTGAGCTTTGTTATGAAACTTTGTTATGAAGCTATTTTCATATTTATATTGGTTTGTTGTTGTTGTTGTTGTTTTTTAAATGCTCATTAATAATTGAATAACGGAATAACTAATTTAATTACAATATGCAGTATGCAGTTAACTAGATGATATTGCTTTTGTTTTCACCATGACCTAATACAATGGTTTTTGCCACCCTGGCATTCATGAGTAATTAATTAATTCTTTTTTTTTTTTTTTATTGCAGTGTTAAAAAATCTCTTCCCTAAAAGTTATTATACAAAAATCTCTTCTCTGTAAGAGAAAATCAACTGTAGATCTAATTTGTTTTATCAGAGAAAGAAAGCTTATGAAATATTATTTGACGAATGTATATTTAAAAAACAAATTCTTATTAAGAAGATCTGTGGAATTAAATTTGAGTGTTAAATGAAACAATAACAATAATAACAGCAACAACAACATGCATGCATGGTCTTAAAATAAAACTAAAGTGTTAAAAGTTTGATCAGATGGTCTAACTGTCCTTCCTGCACTGTTCTGTCTGGATTTTCAGGATTTTAATCAGGAGCCTATGAACTCATATAGTAGCAATATTAATTAAAATCACTATTTAATTGTATGCTTAGTTAGTATCATTCAAATAAATCTCATAAGCACTCTACAAGACAAGCAACAAATGACTATAATGGATTTTTAGGCTTCTACCTTTTTCATTAATAAATGTATTTATAAATCTGTTCAATTATTTGACTTGTTTTCCTAAAACAAAATCCAAGCTGACATAAATTATTAAATAATTTATATCAATACATAGATCAATGTTCATGTAAAATTAAATGTGATAATAATTTTTACATTAATGCATCTAGCTGGTGAAAATATATTTGTAAATATTATTACGGCTTAAAATGTACAAGACTATGCAGGGAATGTTTTTATTTATTAATTTTTTATAAATATTTGTATTTTAATTAAATAAATATATATGTAATTAATGAATTAAAATAAGTTAAATGCAACTTGCTTTAGATTTTTAGCTACCTAGGGTTAGAGTAGGCAAGACTGTCTTTAAGTTCAATGTATATAGATTAATAAAAAAAATTCTCAGAATAATCTGGGAGGAAAAAAAATCAGATGAGATCATAAAGTGGGATTTATAAAGTTACAAAGAGTTACAGCAAGATTTCCAAAAGATGTTCAAAATAAACAATTTAAGGATTTTTTTTATTGCAGTATCCAACAAAGTTGATTAAAAAAAGTTTAAAAATCTAATTATGGCCGCACCAAATCTTGGAATTTTTTCTTCTTCTCTTCCTTTCTTTCTTTCTTTCTTTCTTTCTTTCTTTCTTTCCTGCTTTTATAGTCATTAATCTGATCCACATAAACATTTAGTTGAATTACTTTAAAGTAAATGAGATCAGTCATTTTTAAACAAATGTTTTAAAGATTGAAAAACTAACTAAAATAATTGGCTGTCATCACACAGTTGGCTAGCAAAACGGAATGAATGACTTTTTTCTGTTCGAAATGTCTGTATCATGATGCAAAACCATTTTGCTTCTCAAACTGGCAGCGAACTTTTGCAAAAATTTGCCAAAAAAAAAAAAAAAAAGTTTATTTTGTTTCTCCCACACACCCTGAGCCTCTAGGCTTTTTTTCCCCTCTCCCTCCATGTTTGGCCTCATATATAGTCGAAGAAATCCAGCAACATCCACGTCATGGCAAATCCTTTTTATCGTCATTACTCAGATTTTAAGTATCATTCCTTAAACAGTGGCAGGGCCTGGAAATCGCCTCCTTCAATTAGCCAGTTGAACTGCCAAGGAAGACGAGCAAGTCGCCTGTGAAATTATCTTGTAACCCAATTCCGGGACTTTGGAACGGAGTGGGGAAACGACGGCATAATTTCAAGGGGTTAAAACTAGTCAACAGTGCTGCACCTTGAGGAAGGCTTTTATCTGCCGCGCACCAGTCTGCCTCAGCCTCCTCTACCCATAACAAGCTGGCATGAGGAGAAGTCTCTCAGCCTCACTTTCTCCGTCTCTTTCTTTCTATTTCTCGTTTTCTCTTTAGCTACATGATCTAAAAAGAACAAAAACAGATTCTGTTTCCCGGCTTAAGTTTGGTGTTTTTCCAACTTCAAGTTGAACTTCTTCAATCTTCAACCGAATTGACGAGAGTTTTGGTGCTGGAAAGTCAGAAACAGTTCATACCCAAGCCTCACCCTTGCCTTAGCGGATAATCTGACCTGGATACGCTAGATTTGTTCCTAAATACCGTACTCATGATGTAATCATAAACACTGTCCTGTGTTCATCCCAGTACACTTTATGGAAAAAAAAAAATTCAACTGCACTTTTCTACACGTTGATTTCAGATCTCACAATCACCCCGATTCATTCAGAAGAGCACAGCCTTCATTTTAAATCTGCTTCCTCTCTCGTTTTTTTTTCCTCATGCAGTCTTATGGTGAATTAATTTTTTTCCCCTTGCCGCCGTCACATTGGGGTTGCTCATTAGGGATCTGAATTGACATCTGCGTTTTGTTTTGTTTTTGTTGTTTTTTTTGTAAAGCTGCTACAGTACAGTATGTGACAAATGAAATTGAACTAAATTGAAATGAATTTTCCAACGCTAAAGGCAACAGCATACGAGATGGCTAGTCTAACAGAAGGGACTGCTATAACTTGTACTTGCACATTGGAGATAATGAAATTCCTTGAAACCTCACTGTACAAAAATGATATTTTACTATATATATATTTTTGAAGATTTTTTAATTTTTGCAGTTTTCCACTTACCACAGAAGTTAGAATTGTGTTGTCTTCTCATCTCTATTTTTGGAAAGCATGAATGGCTGAATATTCATTGTTTGGGAGACAGACAGACAGACAGACAGACAGACAGACAGACAGATAGATGCATGATGCCAGCAGACATTTGATTTGATATCAATTAAAGAACATATTGTTGAGAAGACCTTGTAGGAATTCCAAGTTGCTGCAGTATTTTCCTGAAGTATGTTGGATTTGATTCAAAGTTAAAGTGGCTTTCATTGTAATTTCAACCATAAACAGCAGTACAGTACACAGTGAAACGAGACAGATGTTCTTCTACGGCCATGAAACAGCACAGAACTTCGCAAGACTGTTGTTGTTGTTGGTTGCGTTCTTTCAGCTGCTCCCGGCAAGGGGTCGTCACAGCGGACCATCCGATCCACACACAACTTTACGCTGGATGCCCTTCGAGCAGTACATGCAGTGGCTGGGGTTTGGGCATTGGGTGTGAATCGAACTTGGGCCTTCCGCATGGTGTGCGAGAAACCTACTACTGAGTTACCATTGGCCTACAGAACTAAACAAGACTATGCAGAACTAAAAAAAATATATATATATACCAAGAACATTAAATATATAAAGGTTACAAGTGCAGCATGTGTAAGTCATATCACAAGACAATGTGCTCAGATAAAACAATGCAGCACTGACCAGTACAAAGTTCTGATGATTCCACCAGATGTTGTTAAAAATGTTATCCTACCTTATGAACCTTCTCCTTAACTTTCCATAACTGTTGTTGTTGGTCTTTCTTCTGCTCCCATCCAGGGGTCACCACAGCGCACCATCCGATCAGCACAACAAATGTATCCGGGCTTGGGACCGGCACTGCATCCTGTGGCTGAGGCCTGGGCATTGGTTGTGAATCCAACGTAGGCGAGAAACCTACCAATGAGCCACCAAATTTGGAACCATGGTACCATGTTTGATGTTTCTTGCTACACTAACTCTGAAAAACATCTGTGGTGGGAAAACCCAAAGCTCCCAAAAACCATTCCTCAAAGCAGCTGTTTTTACATGGTTTATGTTTTTTTTCCACATTAAATATAGATGATTTATATTGAATGTACTGTACTGTATGTCCACTACATGCATTCTTCATTACATTCCTGATGTTTTCTAAAGGACTTTTAATTAATTAAATAAGGAATGAAACATGCTGATCAAGCCTCTGTGGTGGGCAATACTGTACATGTGTGAAAATGAGTCCAATCTTTATGCTCCCTAGCAAACTGAAGCTTTTTCTGATTACTAACGAGAGGTTCCCTTATGGACCCACAGCTGTCTAGTCCAAAACTGGTGAGTTCTTGTAGCGATGTTCATTCTGGTGGGTTTTTTTTAACATGCAATTTACCCAAGTGTTGAAGTGAACCCCAATCATATAATTTTTTTTTCTGCCATTCTGGCAATTCTTTCATAAACTGACATTTCATCACTAATATTTTTTACTAAGGTGTTGTACAGTTCTTTACATAATTTCAGCAGTTTCATTAAGCTCCTTAGTTGTTTTCTTTGCTTGATGCAGGCCAATAATTTGACCCTTCTGAAGCTACCAAAGCTAATCTATAAGCTATAAGAAGCTACGGATCACATGACTTAAGGTTAAAAGACGTTTTGCACATGAAACATACTAATCGCTGCAGTATTTATTTAATCATTGTAATCTGATGAAGCTCTGACACTGGAGACTCTGAAACAATCACACCCTTTACAATCAGATGGCTTATTGTTCTTTACTCGATCACAAAACATGTTTGACATTGTTTAGTCTTTTTTTTTTTTGATATTTCCCCGATTTTCTCCCTAATTTAGTCATGTCCAATTCGTCCCCACCACTAGGGGGCTCCCACATTAAGGCTACTACTACCACTCAGCCGGGAGGGCCGAAGACTATCACGTGTTTCCTCCGAACCACGTGACGCCAGCCGACTGCATCTTTTCGAACTGCTCGCTCAAGCACCGTTGGGGGCGGCGTAACACACCCGGAGGACAGCGCAATCCGCTCCTTCCGTTGCGCGAGCTCACAGACGCCCTTGACTGGCTGTAGAGCCGTGATTAATGTGGGAGCACTAAGTACCTCTCATCCCTCCCCTCTGAGAGAGCTCGGCCAATCAGCTCTCTCTAGACCTCCGGCTGCGAGAGGTTACAGCACCACCCGGGATTCGAACTAGCGATCTCCAGATGATAGGGCGAACACTTTACCACTGCGCCACTCGGAGGCCAGAAATTGTTTAGTCTTACTGTAGCTGTAGATTATTGGCAAAACTGTTATCAAAAAGTGATCAACACCTCTCAACCAATCAGATTTAAGATTTCAGCAGCACATGCTACTGTACATGTTACAAATGAGCCAATAAGACACACCTTACTGTACGGTAAGTTACAGGTCGTGCCATATCTGCTACATCTCCTAAAAATCATACATGGATTAAAAGTCTTAAATATGAGCTTTTTTTATTATTCTGTCTTTGTCAATATTGTTCCTGAATGAAGAAATGTACAGTAGACAGAGACTTGATGGTACAGTAGATATCACAGCCAGTTTACAGTATACGAATAGCTGCAGAACTATATTAGAAGATTGAAGGATGGACCCAAGCACTGTCGCCTTGCACCGCCAGGGTCCGGGTTTGATCCCCGGCCAGGTTCGATTCCCGTCTCTGTGTGCATGGAGTTTGCATGTTCTCCCCGTGCTTGGTGGGTTTCCTCCGGGTACTCCGGTTTCCTCCCACAGTCCAAAGACATGTAGGTTAGGCTAGTTGGCGTTCCCAAAATTGCCCATAGTGTGTGAATGAGTGAGTGTGTGTGTCTGTGCCCTGCGATGGATTGGCACCCTGTCCAGGGTGTACCCTGCCATGTGCCCTAAGTCTCCTGGGATAGGCTCCAGGCCCCTGTGACCCTGAATACAGTGAGTGAGTGAGTGAGGACGGACCCAACCTGTCTGTTCCAGGTCATCAAAATGCACCATGATGGTGATGTAGATACTGTAAATGCCTCTAAATTCATGAAGTCACTCCAAGATACAGTATGCGTTTTTTTTTTTTTTTCACCCTCTGCCGTCTGCAAAAACAATTTTAAGGATTCTACTGGGTGAGATATAATTGCACGACGCGACGGAGAAGGAGCCGTATGTAAAAAGCTATGTAGTTTCATGAAAACCCAGAATGAAGCAGATTTATTCAGTGTTATTGCTGAACATTCTGTTGCGTTTAGTTTCTCACAGCTGGATAAAAATGAATGCATGGGCTCGAAGAGTTTTTATCGTTCCTAAGACTTATAATAGCGGTGTGATGCACATATGGAGAAAGGACACGTCGGGATTTTACAGGTGGTGAATTAGAATAAAAACGGTATATATATGACAAATCCACAGCTGTTGTGGTAATACTGGTGCAGGAACGGTGTTATGATACTGTATTCTGTTTCAAGCTAGTTCTTATGGAAAACGGTTAACGCTATAGTAGGTTAGGATGAAGAGTGAAGCGCCACAGCACAAATGTCATTGTTAGATGAACAGGCTGTATCTCGTTATTCTTTAGAATGATCTTTTATCATTGCATCAAATACAACCTATTGAGATTTGGAGTTCATTCGGTGCCAGTTGTGGTTCTTTAAATCCGACCCGAGTCCGCTTGTATACGATCCAGAATCACTTTCACCCTCCTTTCGTTAAATCCCTCAGGATGACTTGGACTTTATTTCCATGGCCACCGGGCCTGACAGGTACAAATCTGTTTGGGGTGGAGGATGCCTGTACCACGGGCTGGACCAGATGGTTGAAATAATTAACATGATACTGTTCCCATCGCTGGGGAAATCAGTAGCATGCAGTTCACTCCTGTGGTAATCTAAAGAACATACAGTGTGTGTTTGCAGTATCACTGTGTGTGGGGGCGCAAATTCAAACGGGGAACATGGGAGGAATTAATGTGCTGATGAATTCATTAGGAGTGTTAAGTCATACTTAAACACTGTACAGTAGGGGTGTAACGGTGTATCTGTATCTGTTTAACCAATCCTTTGTCTAGGATTATTCGCGTCTGGATCTGTATTCGGGTTTAAAGTACAGTAGAAGCAGCGTGGAGACAAACTATTTGTTAAAGTGGAGCATATACTGTAGGGGACATGCGGTTAGTGTTTGTTTTAACGTTCTGCCAATCAAGTGACGGAGTTTCATGCACAACTTTGATTTTGATACTTTGCCACATGCTGTCTCGTTTTCCAAGAAATTCAGTCTCTTGCTGTAAAACGTTCTGTACAAGCTAACAAAAAAGTGTTTATCACACTGCCTGAGACACAAAAAAAAAAGCCCAAAGTCCAGTATTTTTCTTTTTAATCATCTGTTATACTTGTTATAGAGCCCTGGAGAGGTTACATAAATGTTTTTTTTTTTTTTTCTGGTTCAAATTGCATCACGTGAACGAATTAACCAAAATGTGCGGGTAAATTGTTTCTCAACCAGACGAATTACCTAAAATATGTATCTCGATTAACCGAAATGGGGTTAAAATTGTATGCCACACCCACGAATTAATCAAAATGTGAGGACGAGTTGCATCATGCATAAGAATTGAACAAAAAATATGTGGATTAATTGTGTCAAGCACAGGAACTAACCAAAATGCGGGCCGAATTCTATCTCCAATGGATAAATTACCCAAAATGTGGAGCTGTATTGTATCTCAGGCAGATGAATTAATCACAATGTGGCTGACAAATGTATCGCAAGCGGATGAAATAACAAATAAAATGTGGGGATGAATTGTATTATGCCCATATGAATTAACCAAAATGTGGCTAAGAATTTAATCTAAAGTCGACGAATTACCCAAAACGTGTGAGCAAATTGTTTCTCAATCGGACGAATTGCCCAAAATGTGAAGATGTATTGTATCTCAGTCAGACGAATTAACCAAAATAGGGTTACAAATTGTATCACAAAGTCATGAATTAATCAAAATATGGGGATAAATTGTATCTTGCACAATAAATAAATAAATAAATAAATAAATAAATAAATAAATAAATGTAGGGACGAATCCATACATTCCTGTCCCATGCACATGAAATAACCAAAATGATAGAACAATCTATCAGGACAGCTGAGTAACTATGAAACAAACAAAAAAAATTACTCTCCTACAGTGCAGTTGAATTTTTCCATCTGATTGTTCGCAAGGTTTCGATTCAATTCCTATAGCAGCAACGGTTATTTAAGAATAAATCATGAATAAATCCTACTGTAAGGAGATGTTTAGTCATTATCAGTATTAGTGTAAACCTGCTCCTTTAAGTTTAATACACTTGAGAAAGTCTTCAGTAGAAAGCTTGTGGTTTTTTACAGACATAACCATTATGTAAACTGCATAACTCTGATATTAGATTTCCTGTTATGGTTAAAGAAAAAGAGAAAAATGAGACGCAGTTTTAATAGCTGTTTATAGCTGTTTTGTACCAACAATAAGTGGGGGAAAAAAGTGTGATGTGTTGTTCTTTGGCACGTTGTTGAGGTAGAAGAGGAATAAAACACTTCACGTGCTGTTTACAGGAAAATGATGAATCACGTTGTTTATTTTCCTATAACAGCATGCTTGCTACCTTACCCAGCTCCCTTTATAAATCCTTCGAATTCTGCACGAGATCATGTTGTAACGGCAGGATTAGTGTGTTGTTGTCCGTCCAACACAGAAGGCAATCATGTGAAAATCAGACGCTGCCATCCTGGCTTAAGAGCAGCATCAGCAGAATGCCTTGAAGATCTGCCATTTGCTGTCACGCTGTACGATGGGCGCACCAACTGGCATTAGGGGACTGGCGTCCATCCAGGGGTGGTGAGGACAGAGGTAGAGACAGGATGAGTGTGTGCGAGTGTGTGTGTGTGTGTGTGTGTGTGTGTGTGTGTGTGTGTGTGTGTGTGTGTGTGTGTGTGTGTGTGTGTGTGTGTGTGCGTGTCTGTGATCACACAGACAGCTGGAGGAGTGGGCCATGTCAAGGCCATCCACGCCTGCCCGTCTGCTCTAAGGCAGATTCAACTCAAGGTCTAATGGTGAAGACGAATAAAAAGAAAGAAATAAAACAGAAATAGAGCTAGAGATAGGGCGCCGCTTCAAAATATCCGCAGTGAGCAAAAAAACAACAACAAAAAATGTCCTAAAATTGAGCCCTGCGGCTTGCCTTGAACTCTTCTCCCAATCTTTTGCTTCTCGGTTTGCTTTCAGGTTCTGTGCCAATGTAAGGTACCTTACGCAGAGAGGCGCACTGGCATCACAGCGGCATCGGCTTGCAGAAGGGCATTATCGGCGTGCTGCATTCCCGCCGGTCATGGCTGCGACAGCCCCCCCCCCCCTTTTCCGATGGCGTCGGCAGCAGCCGAGCGCAAACAGATGTCTGAGAGCGTGCCCGCTCCGCCACCCAGCCTGCCAAGCCGCGCCACGCCGTGCCAACCCGCTGGCCATCCGCGCAACCACTCATCCCTCTTCTCTTTTCTTCATCTTCTTTGCTCCTTTTCTCCATTTCTCATCATTCACATCCAATCCCATCTCCTTGTCTCTCTTTTGTCTTTTGAGATTTGTAAATCCCCGCTTAATATAACCTTAGCATTTAAAAGTCCTAATAAATTTTTTTTTCAAATAAACATAATAATGATAATGCAGCTCTTAATATTTCAATCCAGTGTGAAATGTTTTCTTTTTAGAAAGGGATAGTATGAAATGAATGTGCTTATCTGTGTCTTCATAGAGGGAGGAATGAAATCAGAAGGAAAAAATGAGCTTTTTGGCTAGTTTGAAATTCCCAAGATTTGCAGCAGGTACAGTAGATCATCACTGAATGATCAGGTGGGCATCATATAGATCAGGCTCTCGCTTTATTAGTGTTCTGAACTTTTTGTGATTGAATTTTGTTTACATGGTAAGAAATTCGGGTTTGCTGAAATACATTTTCAAAATGAAAATTTTCAATTTCAAAAAAAATTATTTGGTTTATTATTTGGTTAAAATGCTGCTTTATTATTTCATAAAATTGTACTTTGAGTGATCAGACAAACACAGCAGTGCATTATCAGATTAGACTACTACACTTGCATTATAGGTGGTCAAATATGGAATATATACAGTAGTGTAAAAATGTCAGAAGGAGTAAAAGAATGGATGGAATTATTAGTGACATAAGGAAAAAACTGTTTTAAAAAAATTCAAGAAAATGTCATTAGATAGGTATTTACTGGATTAAGAAAAAAGTATATATATTTACTTTTAAGTGGAAATGTAGGGGTTTTGTGTCCAGTTTGTAGCCGTGGTAAAAAGTAATTTAAAATTTTAAAAAGTAAAATAATATCCAAAAATACCATTTTAAAGTAAAAAACATCAGATGGGTTTAGATATTAGCTAATATTTATGGTGAACAGTTTGTCAACATCTGGAAATTTGTGGATTTTTTTTTTCTGTGTGTGTCTAGAACAAAACACACCACAAACTCTAAATTCACGTCCAAGTTTAAGTTTTATGTTCATAAAAACACTTCGGTTCCAGTGAAGCATGAAAATTCATCAGTTCCTGTGAGTAACTCCAGAAAAATTTCAGAAGTTGACTCTTATGCAAACAAGTTGAGCTAGAGGTCAATTTTACAGTAAATTTCTTACATTACATTCACATTCACTTAGTCACTTGAAAAATCAAAAGTTTATAGAAAAATTCTAATTTTTTTTTCTCATAAATCTAATGATCTAATTAAAACTTGTTTCCATACAATTTTCATACAAATCTCTGAACATATGTAACCCTTCCCCTAACAACAATCGCAGCGTTCATAACTATTTTAACGTACGGTTCGGAAAGATTTAAATACTTAAGAGCAAATGCAAACTTTTAAAAAGTTTATCAAAATCTTAAGCGTTACTGACAACTCGTATTCAAATCCTTCAATGATCTTGAGATATGAATGTCATAAAAACAAAACTGAGCTACTGTAATATTAGTGTCAAGCTGCCAAAAAACAACAAATAAATAAATAAATAAATGGGAAAAAAAAAACTGGAGCATAAAATAAAGCAAAAGTGAACGTGTAGCTCAGTATACATTTTACATTGTCATTTTTTTGTGACTCGTACCAGATGGATGTGTTTTTTAATTTGATTGTGTTATCTGAGCGGAGTGTGAAGTTTCCCTCTCGAACGCGTCGCCATCTGATCGATGTCATCTGTAACAATGTGTGATGTGCAGTCTGCTCGGCTCGTCCACGACACATCCTTAATCGAACAAGGAACTACAACTTAAAAACGGCGTAAAAGAACAACATGGTGTCAAGTAGTGATTCAATTACTGTGGGCAAATTATTTGCTCTAATTACGGCGCAATTATGATGAATGGTAATTAATTAGTCTACCTTTATAATCCCAGCATGAATAATACACTGTTACAGAACAAGAGGAGTGTCACATGACGAATTAAAGCTCATGTTCGGTCAAACTGACAATGAAGGTCTTGGTGAAAACTCAGTAATAAATTTGAATCGAAATATATAAATAATATTGATGAAAACAGGCAAAACCCATTAATACGCTGATACCAGGTGGAAATATAAGGCAGTCCGACAAACGGTAAAATGTTGTCTTGCAGTTTTGTTTCTTGCAGTTTTATATTTATATAAAAAAAATACTTTGTACCATAATGAGTAACTTTGTGAAATGATTATATCCAATTATGGTTTGGTTCTAATTATAATTAATGACTATGTCCATTATCCTCAGTATGACCTCACACACCCTCAGTAAATTAGCTTTTAGACAATATATAAATAATACATCAGCAAAAATATGATCGAAAAATATTCCAATATGAGCAATGTAGTAAGATAATATTAATGGAAATATAGCTACGTGCTTGGAACAGTAAATGAGCTATAGGTTTACACTAAAAAACAGAACTTTGCTGCATAATGGGAATAAACTTTTGTCAAGTTGTGTCATGGAATAATTACCAACAACTATTTTGTCCATCTTTATAAAATCAGCCTGAATAAAAAAATGCCAGACAGGTTTCTAAACACTATAGACATGATACAACATGGATCATAGCTACTGTCTACCTGTATGTACAGTATAGCACAGGGTTGTCCAGTTTGGTGCCCATATTTGGCCCCACCTTGACTTTGTTTTGACCCGCCATCAATTCGCTCCCTCTCTCTTTCTCTCCAGGTCTTTCTCCTGATAAACTGATAAACAACAACAGAAATGAGTGATAATCATACAATGCCGCTCAAATAAAGTGTAGAGGACATTTCAATATTACTTTTAATATTTAATATCATTTCACATAACATTAACTTTTTAGCTCATAGCCCACCACCCAGATAAATTTTTCTCCCTTTATGGGGAACAATTTGGGC
The DNA here is from genome assembly GCA_011419295.1 of Clarias macrocephalus. Taxonomy (NCBI): domain Eukaryota; kingdom Metazoa; phylum Chordata; class Actinopteri; order Siluriformes; family Clariidae; genus Clarias; species Clarias macrocephalus. Next base: position 20,673 of record JAAGKR010006163.1, read on the forward strand.
ACCTTAAGTATAGTTGAATGAAAAATGATCACATGATCAATTAATGCTAATATTCAGTGCAATATGTAAACCAGTAACACTACATCTATATATTATATACTGTATATATTGTTTGATCTATATTGTTACTGATACAGTATAAATAACATCAAAGTGATTAGACAAATGTTTGGGACACCCTTGAAGTGTAAATAAGATACTGAATGAATGTTACACTAAAATCCTTTTGTTTTAGTTGCATATTTGTTAGTTTATTTGCATATATAACATACTGTATACATACAATTTAATGACCAAACTGTAAACCATGTCATAGGACATAAAATGCCAGTCGATCAATAAAGGCATATACAAGGGACGTTGAAATCAATCCAGGACATTTGATTGTATAACAGAACACAGTTATCCCTATATTTCTCTATATACAGTACAGTACAGTAATTCCACTAGTGATTTCACTAGTGCTTAGATACCATCAAGGAAGGAAGTTTTCTCAATATGCCAGAGCCAGGATTGGACTACCTGCTTCACATCTGAAACGCTTCCTGGCCTCCCAGGAATTCCCTTAATGGTCCAAACATACGGTATGGAAATGGTTCAGAGAGGTTGGGACTGTACAGCGATGTGGGAATAACTTCCAATCATGTCCCTGTAATGTCCTAACGGTGTTAACAAATGATTGTGTTTACAGTTCCCACAAAAAAAAAAATGTGTCTGTTCCACAAATTGGCGACAAGTTATCTATCGATTTCCAAGGATCAAAGAAGCAACTACAATGGACTCCAAGTCACCACGGCCGGGATCATCAGACATCTTTAAAACGTCTGCATTATTTAAATGCTTTACTGTGGTTTACTGCTTTTAACTTAAAAAAAAATTTTTTTTAAATCAAATTTACCATTTAATTTCATCACAAGTCCCATTTTGTCTTGAACTCGCCTTATATTTAGTTTGCTGCTCAGCGATGTCATACTGTTGTTTTGAAATCGGTATTCTTTCTACTCGGTCAAGTGTCTTCACCTCTACCAATAGCCACAACATTAATGGGAAGAGACACATGAAAAGTATCTACGTGTAAAAGTGTTTACATTTATGTACATTATATTCACGTGGCAGACATCAAAGACAGGATTACAACTGAGCAGCTGAAGGATACAACAGTGGCAGCTTGGTAGTGCTGGGATTGCTCATATTCTGTTAACAATGGATGTCCCACAGGACCGGGCCATCTTTTTTCTATTGACTTTAATACATTTGATACATTTCATCCATATAAACAATTCTAATAGAGATGTACCCCTTTTACAGATTATATACTTAAACTATTCAACTATTACGTCTACGGTGGCGCCCAAAAGTCTGGAAATCTAATTTAATACAACAACGTTCATTCAAAGTTATAGTATTAACAACAACTTAAATGTGAAGTAACCTGTTTAAGATATTTAGATTAGTTTAATAGTATTTGGTTTGTCCCCTTTTTGTTTTAGTGACAGTGTAAATAGAGAGCGAGAAATTGTGCAGAATCTTACATACTAAAATATTCAATTCAATAACATTCAATCATTTTCGCAAAGAAGTTTTACAATATCAGAAGAAATATTGAAAATATAATTTCTTTTTCTTTATGGTCATTAGTAAATTTTAAAAGGAAAACCTAAGAAATAAAAAACAAAAAATCTAAATATCGTCTCAGAATTTGGACCCCAGTGTAATTAAGAACAGCTAATCTTATAGACTAGACTTTTTCTTGGGTGAAAAATTAGACAATTTCACTGTGGCTTAGTGGTCAGCACCGTCGCCTTGCACCTCCAGGTCCTGGCTTCGATTCCCATGTCGGGTCTCTGTGTGCGTGGAGTTTGCATGTTTCCCCGTGCTTGGTGGGTTTTTTTCCAGGTTCTCCTCTGGAGGTCCTACCATAGTCATACAAAATGAAATGTGAATAAATACAATGGTCACCACTGGCCTCCACAGTCCCTGGTTGGACTCCAGAGGTTCCTAGATGAAGGAATGGATGGATGGATGGATGGATGGATGGATGGATGGATATCATTACAGATATCAATTTTGATTTATTAACACTCATATTCAGTTTTCTGCTTCATCCTATCTCTACTGTATGCACTTGACACATGCTTCGAGATGTTCTTGATGGCAGACACAGTTGACACTAAAGCTCATATCCATTTTATAATAGGCGTCCCATTATTCCAGTACCTGATTTTTGGATTTTTCTTGTAAAGTAGACTTTCAAGTAAATATTGATCATTTATAATAATTTGAATTACAAGCTATAGAAACAATCCTGATACATTACAAACCTATTCACATGGCTTCTCCTGAGAGGTGTGAAGTGTAAGTGTCCAAACAAGACCATCATGAAATGCGATTGGGAATAAAATCTAATATTTTTTTCTCAACTAATAAGTTAAATAATTTTATTATTCTGATAGTAATATGAGATGGATTAAATAACAAGTGCTCCTGGGTACTTCAGCAGTATCTCTTTTAATAATGCTATTATTATTATTATTATTATTATTATTATTATTATTATTATTATTCTATCATTGTCCAATCTTAGCAGCTGAATCTCTACCATCACCTCTTTTCCCCCATTACATTCCTGCAGTAAGTCCCCCCCCCCGAGCACAGACAATATTATAAAAAACACAAGACAATACCTTTTATGCCTTGTTATTATACATTATTCCCTATCATGGGCGCCGGGTGTAATATACTCCCCTGGTAATTTATGTATGCATGGCAACATCATTTGGAGGCGTTGTTCAATTTGGCTTTGTGCGAATAATATACGATCGGTATCACCCGGCCATGGCATATGGATGCTGAGTGCATAGTGTGCGCGCACCAGGTTTTGACAGATTAATTGTCTTGAAATACAGCTGCATCCAATTTATGCCATATCTTCATTTTTTTTCTTTTTTCTTTTTTTTTCGACTGCCAAGAGAGGGGAGGAGAAATAGAATAGACAAAATATCGAGTTGATTAATCTATAATTATTAGATCACAAGGGTCCAAGGACAGTCCGGAGCATTTTTCGTTTAATTGCACCGTCGCAGTAGTTACTGCCGCACATGACAGATGCAAGAACAACGTCATGATGTCCGATTTCATAGCTGAGCTGCCAAATAATCAGCACCTTTTATTCCAATGTCTGCATCAAACAGGGAAATGTGATGGTGTTGCAGTGGACACATCATATCATATCATATCATATCATATCATATCATATCATATCATATCATATCATATCATATCATATCATATCATATCATATCATATCATATCATATCATATATCATGCTGAGATAAAACACTTGGGTAAATAAATATTTCAGTCCATCCTGCATGCACATTTTTATAAACACATTCATCATTTTGTGTTTGCAGATTTTCCAGGTGTGTGTGTGTGTGTGTGTGTGTTTTCTCTGTAGCTGTGCCGTCCTCATGCTCTTCTTATAATACTGAATGCTTAAGTGACTGCATATGCAGAGGCAATCCTACACACACACTCACACACGCACACGCACACGCACACACACACACACACACACACACACACACACACACACACACACACACACACACACACACACACACACACGTACACAACACACAAAAGGAGTGAAAATGCATCAGAATAGGCCGAGTGTAGACAGCTCAGAGAAATAAATCTACATCTGCCTGCCTCCATGCAAAATAGGCCTGCCTGCCCTAATGGTGAAACCATCGATGAAAAACAGATAAAAATATTAAATATTCAGACTCTCTTTTCAGCCAGTATCAAAAGCTGCCAGATGTGCGAGGCAGGAGTTGTTATCAGGCAGCCAAACGACAGGCATTGAAAGAAATTCCTCTGAATTTCCAAACCATATAAAAGTATTTTATGCCATGCAAATGAATGGTAATTTTTTTTTTTGACTGTGGAGGAGAGAAGAAAAAAAAAACATGCCAATAAACGCTATCATTTGGGACTAAAACTCCAGAAACAGGAGGCACTTTCAATTCACATCGCCCGTCTCTGTCCGCGTTAGATGCTGGAGATTGCCGCGAAATTAATCCATTTACCAATCTGTGGCTTAAAATTTTGAGGATTTCCAGTTTTTTTTTTTTTTCCCCTTCCTTCCCGGCATATCAATAAGTTCCAATTGAAGAGAGGATTCTTTTGCAATTCAGGCATGTGAGGGCGATAACGGAGGAGTTGGCATGAGGAGAGGCAGAGATGGATTAATTATGCAGAGAACATGGAAATTCCGCTTATCATCGCTCAGCAAAGGAGCCCGGCTCGCACAATCAGAAAACCGGGATGAAGGGAGGGTGGGTGGGGGGTGTTGGAGGGGGGCAAGAAAGGGGAGAGAAATAACAATGCAGTGGCACCTTCCAGCCCATCATCTTACAAGTTAGATTTTTTCCTGTAATTAAAAAGTAACATACAATTATATTCCTATCTCATAGGCAGACTATGAGTGGGTGTATATTAAATAATTGCATTGGGATATAAGGGTTGGGAGAGAGACAGAGACAGAAAATAAGACACAGAGAGAGAGAGAGAGAGAAGATGTCTAAAAAACCTTCTTACATTTGGGTGCACGTCCCTTGGGACGGATTGAACACCAAAATGGAAAAAAGTCATTTGAAACAAAGCCATAACAGCAATGCATGCGGTGTGCCCTTATTTGCTGCTAGTTATTGAAATGTACTCTGATTCATTTAGCCCATATTTATCGCCCCCACAAACTTTGAAGCTAATGTCCATGGCTCGACTTAGTAAATCCCCTCAGAGTCTATGTGTGTGTGATACGGCCAGATCGACTTTGTTCAGCCTTCATTTCCTCTCTGTTGATGGGAATGGCATATGAAAAGGGGGCATGCTGGATTATTTCATATTTCCATGAGACAAATTGGAAAACTTTGCGGCAGTAGCGCAGAACAAAACCCTTCTTTGTTCGTTTTTTTTTTTTATTTTTTTTACCGCTTACTTTTCTTAGGAATGGCACCAAAGGTATTCGACTTTCTCCAAAACGCTCAGATAGACTCCTTTCATTTCTCCAGCTGTATGAGGAATGAACGCTTGCGCCACTTTATCTGGTGTTTATTTTTCCCTTCCAGTCAATAAATGAGATAAAACTGAAACAAATCCACATTTAAAGGTACAATAAAAGAGAGACTGAACAATTGTAGTTGTGTTTAATAAGCATTCAAGTATAATATTGTTTTTTTTTGTTTGTTTGTTTTTTACAGCACTGTCGCGTTGCACCTCCATTGACGAGGGTTCGATTCCCACCTCAGGTCTGTCTCTCTGTGTATGTGTGTGTGGAGTTTGCATGTTCTTCCCGGGCTTCCAGGTTCTCCGGTTTCCTCCCATAATCCAAAAATATGCAGATTAGACTAACTGGTGTTCCCAAATAGTCTGTAGCCAATGAATGTGAATCTTTATATTTGTTCTGCTAGTAACAAGGGAATGATACCAGGTATTGAAATCTAAGTGTGATATGATTACAAAAGTGGAGGACTTGTAAATAAGTAGTAAAATACTTTTAAAAGTATGCATACGCATGCAGGTTTTATTATGTACCGTATAAAAGAGATGGAAAAAAAAGTGGAGAAGGTTCGAGCACCTTCAAGCTATTGCTCTTTTCCTGCGCAACTCCAAGGATTGAATGTCAATGTTTTGGTCAAATGATTCATCAGCCAATTTAAACATCAACTGCTTTCACCATCCACAGCCTAAAAAGTACCTGCTGATTAAGTATTTTTGTCCAAAAACATCCCGTTTCTCCAAAACCTCTATGTGGTCGCCAAAGTCAAAAAGTGAAATTCAAGATTTTAATGATGTTCTCAACATTTAAAAAAATAATGAGAATCAGGATAATAAGATTCATTTGTTTTTTTTATACTATACAACAATGCTATACAGTACAACAATCAGTATTTGGTATGAAGTCCTTTCTTCTGGTCAATAAGACATCTGCAGTACTCTGGTGTCACTTCATCAATTCATTCCTGCTGGATTGCTTCCTGAAGATCATGTACAAACATTTGCCACAGAAGTTTACAATTCACTTGAGAATTTCCTAGTTGTATCTGTTTGAATGAGAAGGTGGACACCCCGGCTTCAGGAAGTACATGTGCCGCCACATATTTGTTTCGTCCATTAACTAAACCAATTGATTTTTTTGGTTTTCTCCCTAATTTAGTTGTGTCCAATTCCTCCCCGTCACTAGGGGGCTCCCACATTAAGGCTGCTACTACCACTCAGCCGGGATGGCCAAAGACTATCACGTGACGCCAGCCGACCGTATCTTTTCGAACTGCTCGCTCAAGCACCGTTGGGAGCAGCATAACACACTCAGAGGACAGCGCTATCCGCTCCTTCTGTTGCGTGAGCTCACAGACGCCCTTGATTGGCTGTAGAGCCGTGATTAATGCGGAGCACTAAGTACCTCTCATCCCTCCCCTCTGAGAGAGCTCGGCCAATCAGCTCTCTCTAGACCTCCGGCTGCGAGAGGTTACGGCATCACCCGGGATTCAAACCGGCGATCTCCGGATGATAGGGCGAGCGCTTTATCACTGCGCCACTCGGAGGCAACCAATTGATTTTTAACTAGAACTCTTCAGCTTCATAGGCTTGAACTAATTAGTGAATCACCTGTTTTGTGCACAGGGAAAAACTCTAATACTGTAACCACTGTATATACTGTACACTTACAGATAGCTTTAATTTAAAAATATCCACCTCTGCATAAGCACACAAGTATCCAAATAGCCAATTATATGGTAGCAGTGCTGTGCATAAAATCATGCACATAGAGGTCAAGAGCTTTAGGAAATGTTCAAATCAAACATCGGAATGCATAAAATTGGATTTGATAATGAATTTCCACTGATTGTTGATGACCTCCATGCTTTGATCTCCTGTGATTTTCACTTGCAACAGTCTTTAGGGTTTACAGACAATAGTGCAAAAAACATGCAGTACTGTACAGTTCTGCAGACAGAAAGATCTTGTTGATGGAAGAGGCAAGAGAAGAACGATCAGACTGTTGGCGCCAATGGGAGCATTGCCATGGAGTCGACATTGTCTCAAACAACCACGGCAAGCAGAAAAGCATCTCAAAATGCACAACTTACAAGGAAATGAGCTAAAACTGTCCGGTTTTGATGTGCTGTATCCCCTTTTGTTGCCTGGTAGAATTGGAACCCATTAGTCTTCTGCTTTTGTAGCTCATCTACTTCAGGCTTCAATGTGTTGTTCACTGGCGGCATGATGGTGTAGTGGTTAGCACTGCCCAGGGTCCGAGATCAATTCCCAGCCAGTGTGCATGATGAGTTTGCATGTTCTCCCCATGCTTGGTGGGTTTCCTACGGGTACCCCGGTTTCCTCTCACAGTCCAAAGACGTGTAGGTTAGGTTAATTGGCGTTTTCAAATTGCCTGTATGTGTCCTGCAGTGGATTGCCACCCTGTCCAGATTGGACCCTGCCTCGTGCCCTAAGTCTCCTGGGATAGGCTCCGGGCCCCCTGTCACCCTCTATACCGATGATGGTTGAGTAAGTGAGTGAGTGAATGAGTGAATGTTGTGCATTTTGAGATGCGGTCCTGCTTACTATGGTTGTAAAGACCAGTTCTTATTTAAGCTTTCCTGGTAGTTTAAACCAATCTTACCTATATCAAACTGTGAAAATAATCATAACTTATTTAATGACAACTTAAAATTTATTTCTAATATACACAAAACTCATAAATATATTCCATAAGGGGAATGAATCATATTTAATGTCTTATTCGATAAGACATTATTATTATTATTATTATTATTATTATTATTATTATTATTATTATTATTTATACATTTTTAAAAAATTATTATTATTCATTAAAACGGTGGTGTTCCTTGGTATAATAAAGATATTAAAACAAACTAGGGTAGGACTAGACTAACAATATTTTACGAGGTCAGAGGTGAATAAATATAAATTCAGATTTCAAACAAGGTTAGAAATTGTTCTAGATGATGCAAATGAATGTCTACTATTAAAAGGTCCAGTGAAATTAGTTTTAATTTATGCATAGACTGGAACATTTTATTCAAAAATGTAAAAATCTAAAAAATAAAAAAAAAAGGAAGAAGAAAAAATCTGAAGATTTCAAAGAATATCAGAATAATCCCTCTTGTTCCTCCAAACCCACTGATCCCATGTTCACGTCCTGAAGATTTCTCCCAACTCTTTGATCACACACTCTCCTACTGAAACATCTTAGATCTGTGTCTCTATCTCCAGACAGCCTGACAGATCAGCGGCAACTGCAGGGAGAAAAGGACCCCATCTCAGTTGAAATAAGGAACATTTAAATATTGGGTTTTTTCCTGTAATTAATAAAAAAAAGGGAAGGAGCTGTCATGAAAACAGTCTGATTTTGAACTTCAGTGAAACACTGAAACTGTCCCAATGTGTATCAAGTAGGAAAACATGCCGCTATCGTGCATTTTGCCTGCATTTCCTACGTCTCACCCATAACTTTAAAGTGAGTGTCCTTGCTAAGCAGACAAATAAATAAATAGGAAATCAGACGCAGAGGCTGCACCTGTTGCCCGGACCTTGATTCTTCGTTTGATCAGGAAACTCTCGGACAAAAAGCCAAGAAGTGGAAGCGGAAAAAGGCGGGAGAAAAGACGAGACGAGTGGGGGATAGAGAGTGAAGATCTTTATCAAACGAAAAAACTCTCTGCCGGACAAAGAATTTTTCCACCACCATTCAAATGTGTCTGGCGAATGCTTGAGTGATTCATTACAGATGATCCTGTGGGGCCACAATGGCCCAGAGAAATGAGTGATGCTATCTCGCCCCTGATGTCATTTTCCTGATCCGCCTCATCCCTTGGCCCTGTGTACCTCTATTAATTAGAAAGTAGGGGATTTCCACTCATCAGGCCGTGCCTCTTGCGCTCCGTTCCACCACAAAGCTCCAGCTACCGCTATCTCCAGACCAAAACCTTCTTCATCTCCAGGAAAAGAAGATAAACCCCAAATCCGTGGTTTGACCAACACGTAGCTGTCACCTAGCTGAATTCTGGGGGAAAAAACATATATAAATAAAAAACACTAAAAACCACTTCAACTTCTGAGAATGTAGATACATTAAATACAAAAATAAACAAATAAATAAATAAATAAATAAAATTAAATTAAATAAATATAAGCTTAAATTTTTTTGTTTTTGATTTAAAAATTGCATATTAAATTCATTTTAAGTTGATCTATATATCAGTTAATTAAAACCATCCAAAGAATTTGTAAAGAAAGATTTGAAGGTTATAATATTTAATGTTAAAAATTCTGAAAAATATTATTTTTATCGTTTACAAATATTTTATTATTTATATTTAGTTATGCAGATGATGCTACAGGTGAAATAAATCGATCTTCAGTTAATTTTTTTTTTTTATGTTGGTTATTCAAAAAGAATGTACAGATGCATACAATCATGTTGATACACATCACGAAGAAGTAAAAGAAAGGGCAAGTATAATCTCAGTGATAGAGGCTTGTTTTTCCGTTCTAGACAAGATGATTTAAATATTTTGTATACGTGGTTTATACTGCATAAGGGAGTGGTCAGAAAATTGCCTATACTAGGTCGCTCTTTATCACCATGCTGAGCAGAAAAGCATCTCAAATCCAATCAGGCAGATTGTATTCAACCACAGAAGGCCACACTGGATTCACAAAAAATTATAAATAAATAAATAAATAAATAAATAAATCTAAGGCTACAGATGGCATGATTCAATAGAGAATTAATCTTAATATTAAAATGAACGTCCATATACCCTATATAAATACCACACTATATATATATATATATATATATATATATATATATATATATATATATATATATATATAAAAAATTTTTTCCAAAGATGTATGTGTCTTGTGACTTTCCAATTGTTGCTGCTTTTTCGCAGCCATGCCGGATCTCCAGTCCGCCACTATGCCCATCTGTAAAGCACTAATGAACATTAAGATAATGTAAAGAGCAGATCACCCCTTCGGGGGCTAAGATCGGTCTGCTAGCAGGCTCATCTTCATCTGGCCAGCCTGATGGCCATCTGCTACACTTCTCACCCAAGTTCTTGCCCTCGCATTTTTAATGGCACCTTCCACGCTGGCTCATCTAGCCCCTGATGTTGCTAGGTGACATCCAAATCTATAGCCACATTGTCCGCTCATTGTGTCTGTCACTGTGAATGCTGTTTCTCTTTGTTTCTTCTGTAAATCCAATCGCCTGACAAACTTTCCATGCAGAGCGTTTGGCGGAATTTTAACATGTGTAGAAAACTGTAAGGGAAACTTTGAAAAAGATGGAATATATAATGTGTTATATAATGTGTTATGGATATTCACGTAATAGAATTTGGTTTATATTTAGAGTAAGTTACACATTTAAAGTCAAAATCACTCAAAATGTGTATTAATATAAAATATATTCATATTTATGTAAATATTTATTAAATCTGTTAATGGAAACATACAGTACAGTATCTATACAATTAAAAGAAAGTTTTTTTTTTCTGTACATTGGTCAGAACTTGCTATTTCGATGATATCTTTACAATTCATATATTGGAGGATCCAAAACTAGCCTCAGAAAAATTCTGAATTCAGTCTGTCTGTCTGTCTGTCTGTCTGTCTGTCTGTCTGTCTGTCTGTCTGTAGGTCTGTCCAGCTGAATTTGTCACAATTTAATGGAAGTTTGCCAGTCCTTCAGTATTTGCCTGAAGTTAAATCTGCACCATAAATGAAAAAAATTTTTTGAGTAGAAGTGAAGTTATGAGCACTTAAGTGGCAGATTATGCCACAGCACCTAACGCTTTTTTGGATGAATATAGTGCTATTTCCCTCTAGGGTGGGCGTGGCTATACACTCAACAGAGCTAATCAACTCAATAGTTTGCCGTATTTTCCGAGTATGCGGAAAAATTCTCAATACGCACACAAGACAGCACTACTCATCATGGTTTACTCCAAAAAAAAAAAAAAGAATAAAAAATGGTACGTACGCTATGAAAACTGAACCTAGCACCATAGGTGAAATCAAAATGTTGAGCAGTTATCTGCCAGATGCTGGTCAGCTTTTTTTTTTTTTTTAGCATGAAGTATTTCTAAAAACTATTAACCAGTCAACTCACGCTAGTAAACTAGCGTCTATTTGGAGAAGTTCGAGTAAAATCAAGGATTGTATTGTTATTTACAACATATTCAATAGAACATTTCTAATCATTTTAATCAAGTAATCAATCATAGTGCGGTGAAGCAACCTGACATGAAGCAGAAGTTTTTTTTACCTTACCTTAAGTTTTTTATTTTTTATTTTTTATTACAGCTTGTCTCATGTTGGATTTTTTTTAATTGATCAAAGCATTGACGGCATACCATTTGTTTATCTATTTATAGCTACATTTAATGTCTACCAAAGAAGTTAGTTCCAGTCATCACTAACACCGATCAGCCATAACATAAAAACCAAACCTCAAAACATTAACACTGATTATCAATTACTGTAGATACCAGTAAACTGGTGACAGGATCATGGACACCTAAGGCTGGTTTACGCCCGTGGAGAACAAAGGCTAGCTCTTCTGCTCAGATCCCACAGAAAGGCTTTTTTTTTTTTAGCACAAATGACTGAAAAAAGTTAATAATAATGATTATACTAGAAAGATCTTCACAGTTCAAGTTTGTTGCTACGTCCTCCAAATTCCCCAGATCTCTAACCATTTAAGCATCCATGGCATCTGACGTCTTGTGAAGTCTTGCCTGGCTCTAGCGCCCAGAGCTGTTTTCATTTCACAAGAAGAACATACACAATATTGTGCTCGATTCTTTCACTAAACTTTCTTTTTTTCCTTTCTTGTAGTAAAAAAAAAAAGCCGCGATTCAAGACCTTCTTTTCCCTTGAAGACTCTTCAATATATGACATCTGAGTTTTATAATGTAGTGACAGTGGAGACTTGCTCCATGAATGCTGAATCAATATCTCATTACAAAATTCGATGGTTTTCATTGTTGAACAGCAGCAACAACGACAACAACAGCAAAAATATAAAAATTGACTTATTATTAGCTATAGGTTACGGTACACAGAGCATCTCATCATACAAGTGTATGTGAATGAGCTCTTACCATGATAATAAAACCATAATGGTATAATGATACTATAATACCATTATAATGAATTCTCACAAATCACTGTTTTTTTTTTTTATTGTTTTTTTTTTTTACAAGTAATTTTTATTGCTAATTTATTATCATTTCTATAGAAACAGTTCATGCACGTGTATGGTGGGATTATAATGATAATGAATTAGCAAAAAAAAATAAATTATGAAAGTTCAACACTTATTTGTGAGACGATGTTGATTTTTTATTAGTATTTCTTTTTTCCTAATTCATTATCGTTTCTATAGTAACGAATGAATTAGCAAAAAAAAAAAAAACTTCAATAAAAAGAAAAATCAACACCTTCTCACAAATAAGTTTTGTTGTATAACAAACAATAATTCTGTATCATTCATATTGAGTTATTAAATCATAACATATTATTAATTATAATAGGCAATTATTATATAATCATTATTATATCATAAAATTGATGGGTTTCATTTGAGTACTCTGGTTTATCCCCCTGTGACCTTATACAGGGTAAATAGTGTAGACAATGGACTGATGGATGGATATATTTTATATACAGAAATCCTTTTTATGTTGGATCATACTATGCTTCATTGTTAAAATATGAATAGCTCAATGTTGCACAGTTATTACGTCCGTAGCCCTTAAAGCTCACAGCATTTGAGCTGTTTTTTTATTATTATTTTTTAATAAACATATATAGGGCTCAGGGTTGTGCAGAGTAGAGTGATTTTTTTTCAGCACTAAATAGGCAACATGATGAACGGAATTTGAATTAATTTTAACCGACTACCCAGACATGAGTCAGCAGAAAATAGAAAATGGGTCAATAGGCAAAGAAAGAGCACAGACATGCACTGTAGACATAATCACTTGTTTTTAATTGTTCTTTTTGGTTGTTTCTATGACCAAAAAAAAAAAAAAATATATATATATATATATCATAATAATACAGTATGCTCAGTCCTACATTTTTGCAATGACATTCCTATATTCTGGTAGTGGTAAAGTTTACATTTCATAAAAGTAATAATAACTTTTGTTCTACCTGACATATCCAAAAATCCAAATACAAAGTTTGAAGTCTTAAGGCTCCCCCTTAACACACACTAGCAACTAGCAAGGCTCCCATATAAGCACATACTGTATATTTATTTATTTATTTATTTATTCTTCTTATTATTATTATTATTATTATTGTTGTTGTTTATTTATTTACTTATTTTCATTGACCTTTGCAGTGCTGCCGGCACGTATCTGTGAATGGTATGTTCTGCACTTATCACAGTGTATCACTTATGCTAATGCACTTATCCCAGCGTTTCACTAGTGCTTGGATACCATAAAGGTAGCAAGTATTCTCAGTACACCGGAGCCACATGATCGGACTGCCTGCTTCACCTCTGAGACCCTGGCCTCTCAGGAACTCCTTTAATGGCCCAAACATGTAGAAATGGCTCGGAGCGAGGTCAGGACTGTACGAGGGATGTGGCAATAACTCCCAAACGAGTTCCTGTAAATTGTCATTCATAGACATACAGTTTTCTTTCAAATGTTTTACTGTGGCTAAGAGTATCATCCCCGAACCGTGCTTCTTCGTGCGACTTCTGTAAACGTCAATCGGTTTTAAACCTTCGAGTCCCAGTTTGACTTGAACACCCCTCACACAATGGTGCTTCATCTATTCTTGATATTTAGCAGTGCATTTAAAAGCATCCACAAATTGTATATTTGAGTGAGTGTGTGTGTGTGTGTGTACGTGTATAAGTGACTGAGATTTTGCTCAAGGGTAGAGACCTGCAATTAGCAGATACGTGGGCGGCCATCACAGTCTACATCAAGGTTCGTTACTGCGATGCCTGCACACCACCGAGGAGCGAGGCTCTGAACCAATACCCAGGCCTGTCTTCTTCCTTAAATATGAAGACATTAAGGTTGATTAGTCTTTCCAATTAAAGCACGCTCCCTTGACGATGCAGATACGTGGGCTGAACTCGCGTAGCTGTGTGTATTATGGATGTTATGTTCGAAAGACTTGAAGATGCTGCCGTCCTCTAAGGGAAAGGCTCCTGATCTTCGCCGAGCTGATGTCACCGCTGCAGGTGCCTCGACGCCCGCCTTCTACGAATCATCCTCACTGAGGAGTCATTGTGTGCATGTGTGTGTGTGTGTGTGTGTGTGTGTGCGTGTGTGTGCGTGTGTGTAGGCGAATGCATGCATGCACACACACAAATTCCCAGAGAACTTTTATCTCTATTTCATCTGTGTGGTCTCAGGCGTGATGATCTTGGACATCAGCCATGTAAGACTTCAGAGCAGATCTGGACCTGGAGAGCGAGCGAGCGAGAGAGAGAGAGAGAGAGAGGTAGACCTGCTCTATTCATAGCAGATTGATCATAACAGAAACTTCAGCCTTTATCTGTATGTTTTTGCAGAGCAGCACCTATAACAGGACCCGGATTCCCCTTCTGCACGAGCGACATTTCCCAGCAAGCTCTTCAGTTTTAGTGGATTTTCACTAATTAACACATCAAATCCCTTTAACATCCTACTACAAAGTCCAGCCTCTCATCATGTATTTTCAGATTAATTTCATTGTACCTGTACCTGGAAAAAAACTAAATAAATCTAGACTAATGTTATGCAACCCCTCCTCCCAATGCAACTGGCAAGGTCAAGCTGGTCCTGCAGAAAAATATGTTCACACACACACATCTTCCACCTCCTGCTACAAGAATACAGTGCGTGCATCCGACACGAACGCTTAGTATGCAACTTAACTGGCCGACGTCGACTTAAGCCACGCCCACATCGAACATGATGAGTGACGTGTAATAAATAACTTGACCTCGCTTCTAAATACACCGACTGTAGATCACGTCTGGTGAAAGGTTTATGACCAGGCTTATGAAATATGCTTTTGTTGTCCACGTTTCTGCAGATGCAAGCAGGTGACATGATGACGCAGTAGGACAACATGGGGAAGCCTTGAGCCTAAAACCAAAGATGCACAAGAAATCCAACCCTGACCATAAACATTGGTCATAACCAGAAAAGTGTTGAACCCGCTTTCAAAGAGTTACACTATATAAATTAAAGTTAGCATTACTCTGAGGGCCGAGCTGGGTAGTACTCGGCGCCCCCCCCTCCCCCCCTCCCCTTTCTAAATAGATACAGTTTGTCGATCGTTCCTCCCCATGAACTTCAGATATTTTAGATCCCCTTTACACATCCAATTTCACATACGTCAAAGGTCATGTATGCAGAATCAATTTTCTGCTTGATGATTTTTACACCTTTGTCCTTATGGGGTCACATTTGCCCTGGTTAGCATAATACAGTGGTTAGCTCTGTCGACTTGCACCTCCAGGATCCTGGTTCAATTCTCACCTCGGGGTCTGTGTGCATGCAATTTGCATGTTCTCTTTGTGCTTGGTGGGTTTCCTCCGGTTGCTTGATGCCCCCAAATTGCGCATTGTGTGTGAATGGGCGTATGAATGTAACTAACTTGTAACTGACCTTCGAAAGCATTAAAACCATCTAAATTAAGGCATATTAACAGATCAGATGATCAGGCCGGTGATTAGTACACTGGTGATGCTGAATGCTGAGTGGTTGGAACAGACGAGAGGGGAAATGAGGCTGCTGCTCAGGTTGTTATATAAATAACAGATTTTTAAATGTAGGCATTCTTTAGACACTTTGCAGCCTGTCACTGTAAAACATTTGTTCCCATTACTTCGTTTTAATCTAAATCACTTAATTTAATTAAATTTATTTTAATAAGATTTGCACAGTGACAACAGAATCAGCCATGTAAAATGACTTCAAAAGGGAAAATATATTTAAATTTATAACACCTAGTGTAATACATACAGTAGCAATGCATTTCATGAAATAATCATTCCATCACTAAAGAGGTTATTCAATTAATTTTTATAATGAAATGTTTAATCAATTTCAAAATCCAAACAATAGTAGGTTTATATTAAAAAGTTAATACTTTTTTTTCCCCCAAAAAATGAAGGGAAATAAAAAATCCAAGGCTTAACCTCGCTTTCAGAGCCATCAGTGTAGACGCTCTGAAGACCTCTAATTAGCCTTTACCTTGATAATGTTCTTAATTACTACTGCCTTTTTTGTGATGCCTTTTGTTTTTTCTTGCCTTAGGAGATTGCCTTTATACGTCCAGCTTAATAAATTATTTGAAATGCCTCTGAGGTGCCTAGTGGATAAGTGGAAAAGATTTGAACCTGCAGTCTAAATTAAAGCTAAGAATTGTTTGCAGGCTCAATGTTTTTTTTTTGGGGGGGGGGGGGGGGGGG